>LPNX010141198.1:0-41045 GCA_001517045.1 Pseudotsuga menziesii
TGTTCAATATAACTTTCATGTGTTAATGAACTGTTCTGAAGAATGATTGAAGCATTTGTAGGTGGCCTTGATAACATGTCTGCTACTTTATTATTAATTCCATTTTTGTACTTGATTACGAGATGAAACTGTTGTAAGAACCCCATCCATCTTAAATGCCTACTTTGTTGTATTTTAGTTTGGGATTGTAAATATTGAAGTGGCTGATGATCAGTATGTATGACCGTCTCTTTTCCCATGATATAATGTTTCCACTTCTTCACACTCTGTACTAAAGCATACAATTATTTGTCATAGGTCGGATAGTTACTTACCGCAGTAGAGAACGTTTTTGAATGGTAATAGACTGGCTTCCTTCCTTGCATAAAAACTGCTCCCATGGCAAACCCACTAGCATCGGTTTCGATCTCAAATGGCTGCTGCAAATCTGGAAATGTCAGAACTTGTGCTGTGCTAATCTTTTCCTTCAAAGTGTCGAAGGCTCTCTAATGCTTGCCTCCCCACTGGAAAATTTCTTTAATGCTTGTCAACGCATGTAAAGGAGAAACAATGGAAGAAAATCCAGAAATGAATTTCCTCCAATACTGAACCGCACCTAGAAAACTTCTGATTTCAGTAACAGTGTTAGGCCATGGCCAGTTTACAATGACAGCAACCTTGGCTGGGTCCACTCGCAGGTGGCCTCCACCAATGATATGGCCTAGATATACTAAAGAGGTTTTAGAAAATTCACATTTAGACATCTTTACATAAAGCTTTTTCCTTTCTCAGTACATCTAAATTTTTTTCACATGTACGACATGCTCTTCCCAGGTGTTGCTAAACACAAGGATATCATCTAGATACACAATTACAAAATCATCAATGAATGAACGAAAGACATCATTCATGACCCGCATGAAAGTAGCAGGAGCGTTACATAGCCCAAAAGGCATCATAAGCCATTCATACAAACCCTGTTTCGTTTTAAAAGCTGTTTTCCAAGCATCATGCTCAGCAACACGGATTTGATGATACCCACTATGCAGATCCAATTTTTTAAAGTAAGTTTCATGTTTTAGCTGATCAAGCAAATCATCAATACGAGGAAGAGGATACCTGTTTTTAATGGTGATTTTGTTAAGGGCCCTATAGTCAATACACATCCTCCATGACCCATCCTTCTTTGGAACCAAGACTATAGGAGAGCTGCGAGGAGAAGTGTTGGGCCTGATGACCCCCTTCTGAATCAGCTCCTGAACTTGCTTCTTGATTTCCTCGTTCTGCATTATAGACATCCGGTACATGGCTATATTCGGGAGTGGCACATCCTGCTGCAAATGTATCTCATGCTGAATCTCTCTCTTCAGTGGTAACCCCTTCGGATCTTGAAACAAATCATCATACTCAGAAATGATGTCAATCAGTTCAGATTTATGCTTAGGGTCACATTCTTCAAAATATTTAGAGACTTCATCATTTTTCATCTTAACCATCATCAACACAAAGTTCTTACTAGCATTTACCAACCTCTTCATTTGTCCTGCAGAGACTATTGCTATATTGGTTTTTATCTTATGTGCTCGTACAATATATTCCATACCTTCTTTAAAAAGATGATACTTATTCTGCTCTCTATAAAATACTGCTTTCCGGTCATACAAATATGGACTCCCAAGTACAATTCCACAAATGTCAAGTGGCACTACATCCAATTCTACCTCATCCCTAAACTTTTCAGTAATTGCAAATTTTAATACACATTTCCTTGTAACTTGCAATCATGTATCATTAGTAACCCAACCTAGAGGATGGGGATTTTCATGAGGCACAGTAACTAAATGCAATTTCTTAACCACTTCTTCTGATATCAGATTTACTTGTGAACCACTATCAAACAATGTATCAATCTTTGTGTGATTTGCAATGACACGAACATGAAACAGTGCACTTCTATATTTATCATTTTGCTTAGAAGTAGATGGCAGACTTGTACTTGCACTAGAACTTGATTGTGTATCACTGGGAAGTGAGATACTTTTATCCTTACCTTGGATTCCGACAGCTGTAACCTTTGTTTCATCACCCGAGTCAGATCCCAAGTCTTGAATAATTGCTGTAGTAGATTTGGCTTTTCCTTTATCTTTGTTTCCTCCGTACTTATTTGGCCTTAACTCCGGATGAAGTTTCCAACACTTAGAGACATCATGTCCCTTCTGACAATGCGAACACGTAGGCTTTTCACCCTCTTTCTTAACAATAGCCATCTTCTTTTTCCCCTTATCTTTACCTTTTGATTTGCTGTCAAATTTAAATGACTTCTTCACAAAAGTATCATTAGCATGCTTACCCCTGGCTTCTAAATGGGTAGCTTGAACACATACATCATCCAAATTACTAGGATTAAACATCAACAAAGTATGCTTCAAATAAGAATGCATGCCACCAATGTACTTAAGAAGAGTTTCCTGTGTATCTAATGAAACATTCAATGCAATAGCCCTCTTTCAGAATTCATGACTATAGTCTTGAATGCTTTGTTCTTTAGCTTGTCTAAACATTTTCCAATTCATGGTTAATTGCTGCATGTGACCTAAAGGATAAAATTGCTTCCTCAATACTTCAATAAATTCATTCCAAAATGAAATAATTTTACCATTATTTCGAAGATCTTGCTGAATCTTGATCTCCCACCAAGTAAGAGCCATTCCACTCATTCTCAAAGTGGCCAATTGGATTCTGGAAGGGTCATCATTAATGCCCTGCGCCCTGCAATATACTTCAAGCTGCTTGATCCAATTGTCTAATTTTTCAGCATCTACATCTCCATTATAAATAGGTAATTCAAATTTTACATCCAATTTGAAATAAGGCATATTAGGACTTGCATTATGAGAAGTATGAGAAGAAGAAAAAGTCAGTTTAGTATCAGGAGGATCACCATCACCTCCTACTCCTTTACCCTTTTCTTCCGGCTTCACTTCTGCATCTCTAGATGAAGATCCTTCTTATTTCTTCTTCCTTTCTGCTCGCTCTTCGAGTAGAATTTCCATCATGGCTTTCATGCTCATAAAAGCCTCTAGAAACTCAGTTTCAGAAATGACAGGTTTTTCCCGTTCGATATGTCCTTTTTCTTCCCTTCTGGGAGAACACATGGTTCTCGAGAATGTTATCCTGGAGCCAATCTCAGGATCTCCTTCAACTAATTCTCCTTCACCAAACTTTAACCTGGACCTGGTAAGCATTCACAAACTTGCACAACAGTCAACCAGCTCTGATACCAAATATGATCCGTAGGACCTCAACTTTAGTGCATTAAAAGTTTGTTGTGAAAAGAATGCATTCAACAGATTAATTATTGGACAGTATTTGCAGAAATTAAATGCTCAGAACAGGAATGAAAACAAGACTGATAACAAATGTCAAGCAGAAAACACAGAACCCAAAATCACAGATAGAAATTAATAACGGAGTTCACCCCCTCCACTGGGCTATGTCTCCTGGTCCCTCTCCAATGGGAACCGATCCAATTAATTCTTTTAAAAATGGTACAAATGGTTCTGGACTCTGCAAATCAGTTCAACAGTATGGGAAAAAGTCTCCAAGACCTCTTCTCTGGAATAATACAAATTGGCTTTCGAAGCAAAGAGAAGCCAAATAGAACAGCGAAGACATATCGACTCTTGACAATCACAGAAACTAGGTATCAACATCAAAGTCTTTAAGACCTCCTCTATGAAAGTTCCAAACTGGACTTCAACAGTCAAAGAAGCCAAGTAACAACTACGGATGGTCGACTTCAAAAGCATGTGGATCCTTTCTTTTTCCAGCAAACTTGCCCAGCTTCTATAACTCAGAAAAACCCGATTGTCTGTGCTTCTTCACGAACTCTCCTTTATACTCTTCTTTGCCGTTACGATGGGAAAAAATCTCAAGAACGCGACTATTCACCTCCTTCTGCCAACTGCCCTCAACTATTCATATCCCTATCAACGCGGCATCATACGACATCAAGATCCTACAAAAACCGTTTCTGAAACGTCCTTGCGCGACTGCTTGCAAGGTTTAAGTCGGAAGGTTGAAGTCATCTTCTTGTTCGCCGTTGCGGAAGAGGATAAGCAATGGTTCCAACGAATTCTATTTCAATCGGCTATCGGCTGGTTTTCAAATCGGAAGTCTTAGTTACTTTGGATTCTGCTGTTGCAGATGGCGCTCCACTTCTTCTTCCGATCCTGTCGAGCGATTTCACCGATATTGAAGTTTTTGGGCTTCCACCGTTGCGGCTGCGGAAGCGTTCCGACTTCCGATCCGCCTGAACGTCTATTAGGCTTCTGCCGTTGTGGAAGAGGAAAGGCTTCTGAGCCCTGCTGTTGCAGAAGAGGAAAAGCTTGGAAGCTTTCATCGTTGCGGAAGGGAAATGCTTCCGACCTCCGATCTGCGGAAGGAGAAAAGCTTGGAAGCTTCCGCCATTGCAGAAGGGAAATGCTTCCGACCTCCAATCTGTGGAAGGAGAAAAGATTCTGACTTCCGATCTGTGTATTTTGTTTTGCCGTCTGATTTCTTCAAACGTTGTTTCTATGAACCATGTACCATATTGGATCTTTCAGAGGAATAATCTGCCGGATCAATCCTCCCCATTGGAGAGATTTTGGACCACCAAAAGCCTGAATTATTCTGCAAGTAAGTGAGGGTAAAGTTCCCTTACTTTACCAATCTCCATCCATCTTGCTTTGCTAGGATGCATTCCTTTCAGCCCCACTCGAAGGTAATCAACATTCCCCCTTCGTGAAGTCCTTACATTTCTGTCAAGAATAACATCATCCTGCAACTCTCTCATATATTTAGGTGCCAAATCATCTATTGAAGGAATCTGTATGTTAATTTCCTCATCCAAAATCATAGACAGAAATTGATAACGGAGTTCACCCCCTCCACTGGGCTACATCTCCTAGTCCCTCTCCAATGGGAACCGATCCAATTAATTCTTTTAAAAATGGTACAAATGGTTCTGGACTTTGCAAATCAGTTCAGCAGTATGGAAAAAGTCTCCAAGACCTCTTCTCTGGAATAATACAAATTGGCTTTCGAAGCAAAGAGAAGCCAAATAGAACATAGAAGAAAGATCGACTCTTGACAATCACAGAAACTAGGTATCAACAGCAAAGTATTTAAGACCTCCTCTATGAAAGTTCCAAACTGGACTTCAACAGTCAAAGAAGCCAAGTAACAACTAGGGATGGTCGACTTCAAAAGCATGTGGATCCTTTATTTTTCCAGCAAACTTTCCCAGCTTCTATAACTCAGAAAAACCCGATTGTCTATGCTTCTTCACGAACTCTCCTTTATACTCTTCTTTGCCGTTACGATGGGAAAAAAGATCAAGAACGTGACTGTTCACCTCCTTCTGCCAACTGCCCTAGACTGTTCATCTCCCTATCAACGAGGCATCATACGGCATCAACATCCTACAAAAACCATTTCTGAAACGTCCCCGCACGACCGCTTGCAGGGTTTAAGTCGGAAGGTTGAAGTCATCTGCTTGTCCGCCGTTGCGGAAGAGGATAAGCAATGGTTCCGACGAATTCTATTTCAATCGGCTATAAGCTGGTTTTCAAATCAGAATTCTTAGTTACTTTGGCTTCCACCATTGCGGATGGTGCTCCACTTCTTCTTCCGATTCCGTCGAGTGATTTCACCGATCTTGAAGGTTTTGGGCTTCTGCCGTTGCGGCTGCGGAAGTGTTTCGACTTCCGATCCACTTGAACGTCTGTTAGGCTTCCACCGTTGTGGAAGAGGAAATGCTTCTGAGCCCCGCTGTTGAGGAAGGGAAAATCTTGGAAGCTTCCGCCGTTGCGGAAGGGAAATGCTTCCGACCTCCGATCTGCGGAAGGAGAAAAGCTTGGAAGCTTCCGCCGTTGCAGAAGGGAAATGCTTCCGACCTCCGATCTGCAGAAGGAGAAAAGCTTCTGATTTCTGATCTGTGTATTTTGTTTTGCCGTCTGATTTCTTCAAACGTCGTTTCTATGAACCATGTACCATATTGGATCTTTCAAAGGAATAATCCACCGGATCATATGATCACCTACAAATTGCTCATTTGTTTTATACAATGCATATAAAAAAGAATGCGATTGAAACATTATGGAGAATATTGGATGGAAGAAGTGAGAAAGAAAAAATTGTAAAACTTTGCAAAAACATCAAATAAGGAAACCATGCAATGAAAGACGTCATTCAATTTCATAGAAAAAGAGACCAAATTAATGTAAAATCACTTCCATGGATGTTAACGGAGCATAAAAATAATGTTGTAAAAGAAGTCATGTGAAATATTAAATTTCCCATTGCATTTTGTGCGAACATGAAGAATATCATAACAAAAAGGTGATTTTGTGGGGGTGAAAACACATGATTGGCATGTCTTAATGAAGGTAATTCTTATGGTATCCATATAATTATTGTTTTTTTTTATTCCAATGCATATTGTTTTTATTTTGTTTGTCTACTCTTTGTTTAAAAAATGATGTAGTTTGTATATTGTTACAGTATGTTCTACCTCTCTATCTCCTAGACAACTTCAACAACAATGTCAAACAAGTTATATATAATCTTGGGAAATACATGAGGTAAATAACCAATTTTTTATGTGTGCTTAGTGTTTGTTTAATTCATTGTAGAACTTATATTTTATTTTTGTGCACTAATTCGTGTTATGTAATATAATGTTTTTTTTATTAAATCTCATTATTGGTTTGCATCACTTGTAGATGGTTGTCATTTAAGGAACTCCTTAAAGAGGATATAAAGTATTGGAGGAGAGGAATTAATTGTCTCATGTGTGAAATGCAGAAGCATGTACCTTCATAATTTTTCAATGCACAGGAACACTACCTCATACACCAAGTTGAGGAGAATGAATGGTGTGGACTTGTGCACTCAAGGTCTATGTAGATGGTTGAGAGGCACTTGAAATTTATGAAGGGTTTGGTTAGACAATGAACATGTTCTGAGGGTTCTATAATTGAGGGATATATGGTATACCAAAAAATGTTGTATATTAGCGAATATCTTCCTAATTTAGCTTCAAAGCTCAATTTACCTTGCATTTGTTATCCAGACTCCAATAACAATTTTGAAGGGGAGTACCTGAAGGGGAAAGGTAGATTGAGGAAGGTGAAAGGTAATTATTAGCTAGTGGATATTAATTAATATAATACATTTGACTGTTGATTTTTATGTATATATATCATACATATTCTATTTTTTTTATTCAATATATTGCATCAATTAACAATGTATACTTTATTAAGATAATATACATTTGTATTGAATTTTAATTTTTATTGTCATCAAGTAGTTGGTCGAGAGGGGGATGCAATTCATTTATACATCACAAAAAATATTGAATAGATGAATGTATGGATTGAACGATGTGAACAATATGGTCATGGAATATCATGGGAAGGTGTGGCTTCATTGGTTAAAGTATCACATCGCAATGGAGACACTAATCTTATACGAAGGTAAATCGATTTAGCATATGGTTTAAAAGATAAGCAGGAAAGCATATTAATCAACCACACTATTTTTTTTTGCAAACACATTGATGTACACATTAATTTATTTCCTTGTATGTCATACACATGCACTTAATCATAAATATTGGATCATTATGTAATATTTTTTTATATGGATTGTTGTAGGTAAAACACCATAAGTCTATGTGGTGCAATGGCTGTAGATATCGCATAAAAAGTTTGATAAAACAAAGAAAACATCAGATTGTGGGATATATGTAGTCTTTGAGGTGACCGATGTTTCCTCTATAAATGACAGGTATTCAGGACTCTTAGAAAATTGATACTATGGGTATCTGGAAGATATTCTTTAGTGTGAATTTAACTCCTTCAAGGTAGTTTTGTTCATTTTCAAATGGTACAGGTTACAATTGAATCGTCGTTACCCCGATAAAACTATTATTGAACATGATAATGGATTTACCATAGTAAATACTAGGTTATTTAAGCCAGGAATGAAGACCTTTGGTCTTCCAATCCAATGTGAACAGGTATTTTACCTGAGGTTCTAGGTAAAGCGGGTTGGTCATTTGTTGTGAGACACGATCCAAGGGGAAGGTCGATAAAGTATAACCTAGAGGAATGCAATGAAGAGGGTCTCGAAGAATAAGAAGATGTTTAATATGATCAACATGAGTTAGATGATCATGTTCTAGAAGAAGATGTCGAATAATTAGTTGAATCAGATAATGTAGTAGACAATGCCCATGAACATGATATCAACGATGACATGATGATCATAATTGACATAGATGATGATGATGATGATGATATGGCCAATCCTTACAATGTTGACTCATGATCGGATGATACAGATAATGACTTGGATGAAGAAGATGATGAATACCATTGAAGTGTATGAGGTATGCAGTAATATATCAACTCTATAATGATTTTGATTTAATATTGAGATATAAATATTGAATTTTATTGGTACGTATAAATTTGGCTTGGATTGAAATTTGGCATGGTTAGACGTGACGCATGAATTAACAGTGTGGGAATGTTTCTAGACTCAAACATAACTGACATGAACAATTTGAGTAGAAAAAAACATACCTATATATTAATTAATGTGCTACATGGGGCCAACGTTGAATTTTGTTAAATATGTGTCAGCTTGGACTGAAATCTAGCATGGTTAGACTAGACGCATAAATTGACAGTGTGGGAGGATTTCCATACTCAATAATCATCATTATAAATAACATCATCATAATCATTTTCATCATCATGATGTTTTTTTGTTGTCTTTATTCACACCTAGGAAAAAGACATCAATAAACTTTACTATCCCTAACTAGACCATGAATAATGTCTCAAGAAGCATGAAAGGTGTAAATCCTTGTACTGTGTCCCATATGACCATGGTTAACATTGTAATACCCATCCCAGGTGATCATCATATTCATCATCATCATCATCACCGTCATCATCATCATCATCATCATCATCATGTTCATCATCATTGTCTTCATCATCATCGTCATCATCCTCATTTTCATCATCATCATCATCATCATCATAATCACCATATTCATCATCATAATCATCATATTCATCATCGTCATCATCATCACCCTCCTCATGATCAACATCTTCATCATCATCATCATCATCACCATCTTCATCATCATGATATAAATACAATATTAAAACCAAATATTTCAAAGAAGTGCACATAGGTTAAAACAAATTGGGATGGTGAAAACATATATAATTAGGAATTTATTCTTGTAATTTCCACTAATAAACATATATATTTAACACTATTTAGTTTTTATTATATATTTAACATTATTTAGTTTTTATTATATATATTTTATTATAAAATCAATACTATTTTAGCACACAATTTCCAAACGAAATGTCAGTACTCCAACCAGTAGCGATGAAGTGAATTCCATTGGACTATTTCACCTTTTTGTCAAGCTAGAAAATCCCATGATTCAGACTCACGCTCTGGTTTGTAAGGAGGTGATGTTGTTGTTGTTGTGTGACGAGAAATGTAGTGATCAAATGTTATGCCAACACTGAACTATAGAGTTTTTTTCCATTTTGTGGAAGGCAAAGTTCACCTCCTCTGCAACTAATTCAGACTTGCAGTCTATTTTGTAATATGGTTTCATTTTTGTTGTGTAATGGGTAGTGAAATCATTAATTGATTTTCCAACATTGATCGATAGGGTTTTTCTTCCATTTTGTGGAGCACTCTATGGTTTTGGTTTGTATTGTGGCACCATTGTTGGTGGGAACGTGTAATTCAACTCAAAATTAACTGACGTTAAAATATTCCACAAGGGTTCTAATTGCACAAGCAAAAGCACTAGCACAAGCAGGGGGGGTCGATTAGAATCTTAAGAGAAACAGTTGGATTAGGAGCGACAAAGTCTTCGGTATGTGGTCGTCCCACCTTTCAATTATGCCTATAAATAATTATTTTCACTAAATCAGACACCGAAACAATCCTGGGTCCTTAATGCTTAGGTTATTAGGGTAATAGGGGTATTTAATTCTATGGTATTAGGTATTCGGTATGTGGTCATCCCAGCTTGCAGGGATTTCCCCTAATAATGATGCATCCATTTTTACAAATGGTACTTTCCTGCTGGTGATAGGTTTTGGAAGCTCCTGACATGAATAACATTGCAACACTTTTATTTATGTCCTCCCTGTTGGTGATAGGTTTTTGGAAGCTCTTGGGATTATATGAAGGCCACTATGAGACGAGTTGTATCTCCAATGGGTGCTTTTGGATTTGTTACTCTGAATATTTGATAAAAAAAAAACTATGTCTTGATCAAAATTGAATCATTAACGGTCTATTTGGGAAGTTTTATTAGATTGACACTTTCACCCCCTCCCTCACCATATGCATTGAAGAAGCATCCATTGTTTATAATTAGTACTCAACTAGAAATATAGATGAGGGAGTCATTGGATAGTGTTTATCAACAATCGAAATGAGGATTACTACCCCAAAAAATATTCATCAAGATTTTCTTCAATCCATCATGAAATAATATAGTTTTATTACAAAGGGGTATTAATTATACTCATCTAATTCAAAGTTGACCATAAAAAATTGAAAGGGAATGGAGTGGTTGGCATGTGAGGTAAGCCACAAGTTTCTTCTAAACGGATCCTTGTACTTTATGTTAGAGTTATCTCCACATTGAAAATGATAGAAACAAAATATAAATTCCAATCGATAGGTACAACCATCCATAAGAAAGAGGAATTGACCTCAACATAAAGAAATGTAGACTTGCTTTAGGGTGCATAAGTGATTCCTTTCCAATAGATGAAGGAAGGAGGCTTTATCATTTGGCTAGTACAACAAAACAATCATATATAGTTAGGGGAACATAAATGGAAATGGTGTTTCCTTTCTTTATCAATCATGTTGTGATATGTGATATGACAACCATTCCAAATGTTAAGCAAGAGAATCATATGGGCACCATCCTCAATAAAAGCTTAATTTCCTCTACTTGAGTTATTGTGTAGACCTTTAATGGATTTTCCTTCACAATGAAACATTTTTATTTATGTTCCTTGCATGAATAAATTCCATTAGGACCTTAATTTCATCGTGAAGTACTCTTTTTTTAGATAAACTAAACTATAGAAAATAAAGTGGATCCTTCAAACGTGGCTCAAGACTTGCAATTCCAACATATGTGATATATAGCCTTCCACCCTTGTGACGATGTTGATGCCTATGTATGAGAAACCTCTTGGTATTCTCAATTACTAATTAACCCATGTTCTACATTTGCTTCATCTTCAACCATTTTAATTTTGTTATGCACCACCTCTAGAATTGTTTCTTTGTAATTTTTTGTTGTTTTGACTGCAATCTTCATGGAATTAGTCACATGTGAGCCTTCATGTTCCTTTCTTTGGCATTGTTAAACCAGGCTCGATATAGGATGCTAATGGACTATGCTAGATGGAGACATGAGATGACTTCTTCTTGTATCAACTAGCTTCCACACCACTTTTCTCCCCATGTCTACCCACCACAGAGTCAAGTTCCTTTTTCCATGCAACCCCTCTATTAAATTACAATCCCCTTCCATTAACTCAGGCTTCATCATATGATTTGTTGGTTTCCAAATCTACCGTAGGTCCTTTAGCTCAATATACATTGTGTGAGTGAATGGATCTTCTACGATCCTTCCCCCCTGCATGTTGGACATTAACAGTAATAGAACCTACCTCTGATTTTTTCCTCTCTATTCACCACCTTCCTCAATAATACCACCAGACATTCAACCATGTGGCCAACCACCCGTTCTTCCCTACATTTTCTTGTCTCTAGAGTTGACACCCTACATGGGGGAAGTTGTGGGATATGTTAGCATGTGAGTGAACATATAGTATTAATATAATTTGTTTACAGAACACAAAGATAATATAATTTCATACAGTATTAATATAATTTGCTTACAGAACACAAATAGATAATATCATCTATATTTTGAATATGTAGAAGAAATGAAAGAGTTCATGAGGAATCTTGAAATCATTATGAGTGAATCCTTTATTAGTTTGAAGGAGTTAGTGAATATATGTATGGAATGAACACTTATATAATTATTAAGAGATACATGCCCTTGAATTTCAAATACACAGGTCCTTGTTTTTACCTTGTGCTCATGGTGATTGATTTTTTCCTTTTTACTCTTTTCTTGATCTTTTGCTCTGTAAATTTGTAGTTTCTATGTGCTTTGTAAACATGTTTTTTCATGTTGGCTCAAATTCAATCCAATTTTAAAATATTTTTAGACATATAGGGATGTGTTTTCATTCTGATTTTCAATGATTCATGATGATCCAATAAATGGTTGTTGATGCAGCACAAGGCAAGTTTCCTTCAAATTTGGTTTTACCAAATTATCCTGATAGGGATTTCAAAATGCATTCCAAGGGATGAATTGATGTAATATGAACCTCTAGGTATGTGAATATTCCTCCTATTTGTTAAAATATTTAGAAGTTGGATTGAATTGAGCCAGCATTCCCATTCAATATGTTCCATTAAACAGTTGTTATTGCAACACAAGCTAAGTAGGAAATCAAGATTATCCCCTCATCGCTTTCTTGTCAGCTTATGCAAATTAGGGAGCTTTAGGTGAAGTTTAAAGTCCTTAAGGTGACACCACTTCACTATGAAGTTTCAAGTCTAAGACTTCTTCCTACTTTCCCTACCCATTTGCAAACACCTAGCCCACTATTATTCCAGGCAACTATTGTTTGAGAAATGGTTCCCGTTGTTTCTTGTCCTAGGTTTTTATCAAGTGAATGCAAGTGGGAAGTGTGCTATGGATGTTTATATTTCACATTTATGATGAAGCCTTGATGGCATGCTTTTAAAAGAATGTGGTATACCATAGATGCTTTATATATTCTTGTTACCAACAATTTGTACATATTTGTATGAAAAATGGGATCAAATGCTTGAGATTGAATCTTTTGCACCTTGATTTCATACAAACAATTGAAAACAACAAATTGTTTGAAACATATGTTTTCAAAAATGATATCCATGTACAAGATGCTTTATTTTATTGAATCATTATTGCTTCACCTATGGTAACTGCATCAAAATAGATGGCAAGGTTTGACTATGTACTATCATGTATTATGCAGGCACAGGTAAAGAAGATTTAGAGAACCTGTCTTACAATACCACTTAGAAAAAATTGGAGTAGAGTAATTGTATAATTAGGCATAGACCTGGACCTATTTAGGTTCATTACAAAATTAAAGAGTTTAATTTTTTGTGGGACATGACATGCTATGTCTGTTTGGATTAAAAGGAAAGACAACTTGCAAAGTTACATGGTTTTCTCTACCAAAATTTCTATTGAAATGGATATGGTTAAGGAGAAACATGAAATATTCTTACAGGAAACCTCAAATTCAAGGCTCATGCTAGAGAATTTTTATGTTGAATGGATCAGAATATCAAATATCTATGACCATGCACTTGCTTTATGCGTTTAGGGGAAATTCAGAGGCCATTGCACAAAAGGATCACATTTCAAACATATCAATGGATTACATACCATCAAGGTTTTGAATACTTGTATTCAATAGAACCTCGTGAAAATATTTAGGTACAACAGGGAAATGAAAACACACCAGATATGGTCATCCCTAAGGCCAAACTTTCTATTGGTTAAGCATCCAAATATCATGACAGATGACAGGTTTTAGAGGCTACTTTAGGCATACCCAGTGAGAATAAGAGGCACACTATATTTAGGCTTCTATCTCAAATATGTTTTGGTATCAACATTGTTTCAACATTGTGAAGGATGCCACGTCCTGATTCCTCAGTTGTAAATTCATATTTTTTTAAAAAGGAAGTTTGCATACCTAGATCCATGGGTTAGCCATAAATTAGCTCTGAAGAGGGTCTAAATCAATAGATTGAAGGGTTAAACCTTTCCTCATTTCATACTTCTAGCCTCAGTGTATCTGTTCATCCTCTTTCATCCTCAAATCCAAGAAATTTTTTTCATTAAGTGTTTGGATTATGTGCAATGATGGTATATATACGCCTAGAGGGAGAGCATTAGTTTTTGGAGGGTCTATTAGCTTGATTAAGGGTGAATTTCTACCCTCTTTCCTTTTTTTGAACCTATACATGTGGCTATAGTATGAGAACTCCCTAATTTGAGTCGTCTTATTATTTCAAAAGTGGACATAGCTTAATATGGGTTTGTCACTAGACATTGTTGAGTGTTTCAACACCCCTCCCTCTTGCCTTGGACATTGCTTAATGAATAAGTAATATTTGAAGAGAATTGTTTATTAATATAGGTTTTCACCATCTAAACATTTTTGAGGGTTTCAACCCCTCATCCCAAAACAATCCAACATGAGCACAAACTCATTGGTACCGAAATCCAAAATTGATTGTGCATGAATCATTGTATCTAGGGGAAATCCTTCTTAGTGTATGATGAACAAGGTTTTTTTCCCTTTTGTATGTAGGACTCATATGGGCTTCCATCAATTATGCCAAGCTCAAAGAATTTGTGAGAGGAATTCACCTTCCAAAGGACAAATCTATTTTGTAAGTTTTAGTGCAAGGTTTATAATTGAGAATAAAAAACTATAAAGAAAATGTCAAGATCAAAACTTTAATTAAGGAGGAAAAAATGTTACCAAAATCATTCGAGTCATATTGGAGCACATTTATTAAGATAAAATCCAAAATTTATATGCATATGCATGCACTTATTTACTTGCAAGCACTTATGTACTTTTTTACTTGATTCTCATTCCAATTATAAAGGGGCCATATCCATTATCAGGCCCATACATGCGACCTTTCCAAAGGACGCATAGATTTTCTTACACAGGAAAACAAACAATTATTTCCCACTTCTCATTTGTGTGTTGTCCATATGTGTGCCAAATAGGTTGTTCAATTATTGTAATATGCGATGGACACTTATAACTATTAAACATTCCTTCAAGGGTATATCACCATCCACATCCATTGTGATCTACTTGGATATCGGCGTTAGGATCTACACCATCATTTTGTGTAGCTTCTACAAGTATGCAAATAGCCAGACAAGGAGTGTAATTTCTATTGTTAGATTAGCCCCTAAACAAGTCTGAAGATAGGATAGGACTGTGTTCATCATGCATAACAAAATCCCTCAAGGTGTTCTCATTATCAAAATAAAAAATACTATCACATAATAAAATTACCCAATAATCAATCTTCAAATAGTAGGTACTCTCTCCTCCAAGGAATAGATACAGATATTTGGACAAAGGTGCAAATCTTTATCCAAATATACCAAATATATCAATTCATAAAGGCACCCTCAAATCAGCATTAATAATGATCAAACATTAAAGTCAACAAGGGTCCTAGATGGTATATTCATTGAAGTTCCCTTGGATTATGCATAGAAAGTAGAATCCCCCTTCTTCAACATCTATTTAACATGTCTTATATGCTTGTAAAAAAAATACCTCGTAAGCTGGATATTACTATTTTCTTAGTCTTGAAATATGTACTTCAATATTCAGCTTGCATCCTGTAGGTCCTTGTGGAACATTCAAATTGAAAATGGCTATGCTAGTCATTTAAACAAAACCATGTAAATAGTATCGGGGGATCAAGCATGATTTCTATGGCTCATTCTATATAGTTCAAACTACTATTCTCTTTTCTGGATTGTTTTCTTGAAACTCCATCCATGACAATAACTGATATTTGAACAGTGGTATATCCATCATGCTTAAAAGTCCTTATACTTTCTATCATCTAGCAACACTATCATAACTATATGTCAGGGGATAACCTGGGGTATACTGAGCATGAAATCCCAAAGAGACCAGAAAATCCCCTTATCTCACCATTTCCTCTTTTCAATGTCCATAGCATCCATTTCCACATAAACAAAGATAATTGTTTCATTGATCGGTGGTATTCTTGCAAATGCATGCCTAGTGGTAATCCTTGATCTTAAGTCCCACTACCAAGTGTAGTGGGACTTAGAATCCCATCTCCAATCCCAATGCAGTGCTTGTCAGAAACATAAACAAAATTACCAAGCAGTTGCAGTGTAGTGCTTCCCTTAATATGAGTGAGGCCAAAATGTTATGAACAGTATTGAAAAGGACAACATATTGGCATCATTCATAACACCTTCACCAAATACTAGAATTCAAAGAAAAAGTGTCTCATCCTGACAAGATGATAATAAAATGTATACATAATATCACATACTAGTACAAAACTTGTCAATGTCTAGGTAAAAAATGACAACATACCTTGCATAGGTATATCTCTTTTAGGTTCTTTCTAAGCATAACATAAAAAAAGTCAAGAGTAGTATTTGAGTCTTACATCCCACCCAGTGATTGAAAAAAAACATTTGAACCTTAAGGTTTTCAAAAACATAAAAAATATGTTCAATAGATGTATATATAAGACTAAGAAAATGAAGTAAACAAAATTTTACTAATAGCATAACATAAAGTCTTAGAAAATTTCCTTTACGGTCCCACAAAGAGAGCAATCACTAAACAAACAAAACCATTAAAAATGAAAGGAAAGGGTATCTAAGGGTCACTCAAAGTCACTAATGACAATAGCCATATCTAGAGACTCATCTTCCTCATCATTTAGGGGCCCATAAGATCTTAAGGTATTGATTACGAGTTGAATGCACTATGCATGTACATACTACTTTGGGGTGCCAATTTATGGACATGAGAGATATTGCAATGATCTAATTGATAAAATACCACCCTAGCTTATTTTAATAATTTTTTTTTTAATTATCCATGCTGGCATGTGCCTCCTTTTCTTGCATAAAATTGGTAATGGTTGGAGGTTTTCTTAACTAGATGGTATTTTGCTCTTATTTGCCAAGTTTTTTCCCATGGTATAGGTAGAATCAAATAGGTATTTGTCAGACTTGTCTTCTTTGAGTGAGGGGATTTTAGGAAGTCTAGAGGAAAGTGAGACATCTAGTAGGTTTACAAGGGTTCCTATATCAACTAGACGTCATAATATCAGAAGAAAATTCCATAAACACATGGTAATTTTTCTTGTTGAAATGGGGTCATGTTCCTATGATGATGAGACAATAAGCGACATCGAGGCGCACTTAAGGTACAAAAATCTAGTGAAACAATGGGTACCTATGGATCTTCCTCAAATAAACACAGATTTTTGTATCAATGAGAGGATATATCAAATTGCACCATCGTCATTACATGGATTGGGGTTGTTTTGCATGGATGGCATAAAGGTTGGCATGAATTGATGGAGTATATTCAAACTTGTTACAATTACAAATATTGGATGCGCCTTGTCCAATATACATGAAGTATGCGTAGATATGGGTTGTCAGCAAATGATTTACAACTGAATGAAAAATATCAAAATAAAGGAGAAACGTTGTACATTGACGGAAGGCCAAAGGCCATTGGGAATATTGTGGGGTTTATAAATAGTACACAACCAGAGTCTACACTTAAGCAACCCAATTGCATATTTGAGGGGCCTAAAGGAAACCATGTATTTGTATGTGCCATTAAATAAATAGCTGTAGGGCAAGAGTTTATTATTAATTACAATTTGAATCGAGTAGATACAAACACATTTACTATGGATGTGGTACATCCAAAAATTTACCCAACCTTTTTATTAATTAATTTAACCACTTAAGGATTTTTCATCAGTAAATTGTTATAATTTTGTTTAAATTTTCTATATTTGCTTCATAGGGTAGTGATTGGGGCATCTCCCTAGAAGCTGGTCATAGGAGTACAACTTCCTCGAGGCAACATGTATACATATTTGTAATAGTACAAATATAATTTGAAAAAATATTTTTTTGTTCTGTTTTCTCATGAGTATATTCCTTTGGTTACTATAATGTTATCTATATTTGTTGCAGAGTATTGATAAGGGAAACCACCCAGCTGTTGATCAGACGACAGCGACCTCGGGGAAATAGGTAAATATGATTCTAATGGTACAATTTAAATATGTCAAAATGTTTTGTTATTCAAATTGTTTTAGTGAGTATTTTGGTTTACATAGGTAATTTTTTCTATGTTTTTGATGCAAGGTTCTGTAATGAGCACCTCACTTGCAGTAGATGATTCCATACCTACCTCGAGGTGATAGGTATACATCGATGCCATAGTAAAAATTTAATATGTACAAAAAGTTCTGTTGTTGTGTTTTTTCATGAGTATATTCATTTGGTTTATATAATATTATCTATATTTGATGCAGAGTGTTGATCGATGAATCCACTGGGTTTTTGATCAGACCACAACATCCTCGAGGAAACATGAAAACAGTGATTGTAATTATACAATTTAAATACATTAAAATTGTACCAATATAATATGTAGCATAATGTTTTTTTTTGTTATGTATCATTGTATGTATATTGGTTTCATTATGATAATGTTTTATACATTTTTTTTGTCGATGGATAATCGAGGAAAGTCCCCAAGTGTGGATCACATGACACCATCATCCAGGCATCATGTAAACCTAGTTGTAATTTTAGGAATATATCATGATAGATATGTTTTGTTAATATACTTTTTTCCTCAGTCTATTGCTTTAACATGTTAGTAATGTTTTATATATTTTGTTGTAGACCAATGGTTGAGTGTATGAAACAACACCACAAGAATCAATAGATTTTGATGTAAATGAGTTGTTGAACGATGATGACATTGGTTCTTCTCTAGACCCGGTTAAGGTGATATAGAATACCTTGAAAAAAAATGTTGTGGATATCCTTCGTCTAATATTCATTATTCTGCAAACATATGAGATTAACCCAAAGGTTGAAGTGTTGGTCAAGAGATATCATGCCTTGAAAGCAAGTTGTTAAATCTTGAATCATAATATAAATTCATTTAGAACTTTAAAATTTTAAATTTTATATGATAATGAACTTATAAATATTGTTTGTATTTATAGGATTTTCTGCGACCACATACTATTGGTCAAGGTGATGTTGGTCCTAGTGATGCTCGTGGAGATCAATCAACACATAAGAAAATGACTCCACATACACCTGCTCATGTGACATTGTTGTCGATTGAATAGACGACAACACGTTCTATGACACCCTCGAGGCCAAAAAAGAGTGCACCTGTTGGTGACCGAAGCACACCAGATCATGCAAATTAAGGGGTGGATGAAGATCCTGCTAGTATTGCTGATGTTGAACCAATATTTTCTAGATCTTCCCGTGTCACTAGAATGGGTACAATACATAATTTTTTTTTGATGAATGAATAAGTCGTTCCAATAAAGATAGAGAATATCCCAGGTAATTATACATTGTTAAAGTTAGTGGTTATAATTTTATTGTAATATACTGATAAAACCCTTTTTTTCAACAAATGATGGCAGGATCTTTCTGAAAGAAATGATGTTTTTTATAAACATCTAAATGATTTAACCTTGGAGATATTCGGGCCCACCATTCGCACAAGGTGGGATATACAAATGAAAAGCTGACTAATCAATTTTTTGGCATGTTGGAAACGAGACCTTCGATCAAGAAAAGGTCCTAAAGAAGGCTGGAAAACATATGAATATTGTATGACACCAATATAGGGTTCACCTAGAAATGAACCTTAGGTATGAGTTCTCTTCGATGATTCCGACAAGGGAGTGGAAATACCTAGTGGAAGATGGAAAGGAAAGGGCTTAGAGAAAATAAGGAAAGATATCACTAGGTACAAGGAGGTATGCAATACTTTCCACAATGTAATGCTAACCCTTATTATTATTAATTTTTAGATCGAATTTGGAACATCTAAAGTATTTCAACATTTTCTTAGGCTTCCAGACACATCAAAGGCCACGAAGGAAAGACTAGAAAAAAATTGGTCAGCACAAGCTTGGGCCTAGTGGTTATTCGAATTTGGCGGCATGAATTGTAAGTATCGAAAACCTGATAATGCATCCAAATAATAAATTGCATTATTTTCATTTTAATGTGCCACAAAATGTAAAATTAATGGCGTTATGCAAATATGCAGGCCGACCAATTTAGAGAAGTTCCCACTGAGGAAGACTTGAAGCTTGGCTTCCGGCACGACTTTGCAGCTATTGTTGAGTGCCAAAAAAGTTTGTCTGGGAAAAAATAGTATTCTGGTGATCTATCTGGTGCACAGGTATATAAAATATATATAGTTTAATGAAGTTTTATTATTTATGCAGTCTATTCATTATAAACAATTGACATAAAATATTTATTCTATTTTGAGAAGAAAATCAATGATCCCCTTAATGTCGATGATGGACAAAAATTGATCGAAGATCATGCTTCCAATCCTGTTAATGAATTTATTCATAAGCTACAATTTTATATATAGCATTGCAGATGGTGAACATTAATTGCACTTCTCCATATTTCAACTGTAGATCATGTAGAGGGTCACATTGTACAGGTTGAGCCTCCATAGGAATATGAAGAACATGATGTGGCCATGACAGGTAAAAAACACCTTTGTAATTTTTTTTAAATGAAATACCTGTAATTATAATAACAAAATATATTAATGCAACATTTTCACATTACTACAGCAAATCCGAACCCATTTCCACAAAATCCATGTGGTGAGTAGTCTACTAGGAAGGCATCATGGCAAGTTGATGAAGCACCAGGAACCAAACGAAAAATTCCAGAAGATGCACTTCTTGTTGATTTTGTAAAGAGAAGAAAAATTAGAAAGAAGTGACTGAAGAAAAATTGTGTAGTTATTTTTGATAATATAATGTCGTGTGTGGTTTTTTTGCTATTGAATGAATGAATGGTTTAATGAATGTTAGTTTTTATTGAATGAATGTGTTTATTGAATGAATGAATGGTTTATTGAATGCTATATTTTATTTAATGAATGTCTTGACTGACTGAATGAATAGTTTAATGAATATTAGTTTTTAGAGAATGAATGGTAAACGTTTGTTTATGATGAAATCTGCATGAATTTGCACTAATTGTTTTTCAAGTACATGCATTGGGTATGGGGAATTGAAAGTGATGTGAGGGGGGGAGGGGCCATAAGATATTACACCTTCACGTGGTTGGCCCTGTTTAGTAGAGAATATTAAATTATTATCGAAACAAAGAGGAGCTCAATGAATGGTAAGGAATTATCTGTTTCCCACAATTATTTCTTTGAAGCATTATTTTCATAGCATGTATTCCATGACTTATAAAATTTCTCTTGGTGTATATAATTGTAGCATTTAAATTTTACGATTGTTATTTCACTCATCCCTTGGAACTTGTTACAGATAGCCTTGGGAAACATTTTGAAATTTCAGAAGAAAAATTAGTGTTTTGATGTGATCGATGGTCTTATATACTTTTTTTTGGTGTTCTCCATGTTTCCTCAAATGAACTCTTATTACCCATTATTTTACTTGAATATTATTGTAATTTACATTATTAAATTAAAAATTGTTCATCAAACGTAAACTGTTCATTATTAATGTTGTATTTCTTCATTGAGACAGACTACTAAGATTGTATTTTTTTAGCTTCATTTTGTTCTTTTCATAAACAATCAAATCTTTATTTGAGGGGTCTTGACATGAAATTATTGCAATAGGAAAATATTTATAGTATGTTGAAAGATGTTTTGAAAGGTAAAGAAAATGTAGACATTGTCAAGCTCCACAAATCAAAGGAAGTTGTTCCAATAAATTCAAAGTATCGACAACATATGCATATTTACAGGACATGGGTAAGAGAAATGATGCAATATCATGACATACTTTTAAATTGTAGATGCTTTAAATTTTTTTTATTTATAGTTGAAAATTTGCATATTTTCATACTTTGTTTTTATTGCCAGACATGTTAGAAACAAAATATATTTTACTCTCATATTGCTACTTTGAATATGAGTTTTACTACGATTAGTTTTCCATCATTTGGACCTTTAACTATTGTTAAGAAAATTGTTCATGATTGCTGTTGCATATGCAATTCTAAAGCATTCTTTAAAAAGTAAACACAAAAAATTTATAGGTGGAATGTATGGTTAAATACAAGCTTATATCTTTGTCTCAATTCATAGTTATTTTACTGTAGCCATAAGATTTTGAGGAAGGTATTGTTTCTCATTTTCCAGTATTCAAGTGAAGGAGTTGAAGGTTTGGAATTAGAAGTTGAAGAGTTACTAAAAGCTTGGACCAACCTACATAAGCAAGGTACAATTTTTTTATTTCCAACTCCTACTTTCATTATATCCAAACCGTATGTTGGAAATAAGTGTTTGCTAAGAAGATAGAAATGTTGGAAATAAGTGATGTGAAAAATCCAAACATTCAGATCTTTGTAACCCCTAGTACAATTCCGCAATTCATATTTAGTACAAAGAAGCTTGAGAGTGCTCATATCTAACTACGCACTCTCGAGAGACTCTACAAAGAAGGCACATGCAAGTTCTACTTTTCCAAGTTTACTAACTTCTTTTTATTGAGTGTTTAAAGGTGTCATATTAAAAGAACTCATTACAAGTTGCTTAATTTTGTTTCTTCATAATATGCATCTCCACTATATTATGATGCCTAAGATGTACATGAAACATTTTGCATCTGGAATCTACCAATTAATTCCTATCGAAGGATTCCAACTTGTGAAATTTAAATGAGTTAAATTCAAAATCCATGCATTACATCATCCTCTCTTCCTCCATTTCAATTGGTGTGTTGAGATTGAAACTTGTTACTCCCGAGGTCCATTGAAAGATTTCTCCAACACATTCATCACCAATAACTAGCATTTTTATTTTATGGAATTATCTTCTATTTTCCCACAATCTGGGACATTACTTCACAAGGTTGCAAGATTGAGCCTTCCATGGGATCAGGCCTACAATCTCATCTCTCCCTTTTCCCTTTGAATTTTAGTGCCAAGGAATTCTTCCAAGTATTTGCTTAACTTTAAAAATAAGAATACATTAATGGATCGTGTCTATTTAGGGTAATTTTTAGGGGCGAAATTTCTCCAATTGGCTATTTTTTGGGTTTTTTTCAAATAAATTCACTATTTGGTCATTTTTAGTGTCTAATATCGCCTATATTTACCTAAAATATGTTTTTTTATCATAATATTCATAAAAAATTAAACATTTCAGTGTTAATTTTATGTTTCATATTTAATATTTGCCTACCTATCTATAAACATGTAGTTTTCAATCCAAAACAATTGCTTAGAATACTATACTGAAGTATAATATTAGAATCCTTAAGAAATACTCTGGTCTATTTTAAGAATACATTAAGGATCAAGAACACCATTTCATTTTTTTGGTGAGTTGGTTCAAGGCACTTTAAGAGGTAATGAAACTCAACAATTACATCTATTCAACTTAGTTTT
Source organism: Pseudotsuga menziesii (assembly GCA_001517045.1). NCBI lineage: Eukaryota > Viridiplantae > Streptophyta > Pinopsida > Pinales > Pinaceae > Pseudotsuga > Pseudotsuga menziesii. Next base: position 23,483 of record LPNX010141198.1, read on the forward strand.
GTTTCTCTTTTAGGAAGTAGTGTTGTTGCATGGTATGTTATATTTTAGATAAAATAGGTTGTAATTTGCCTAACTTGAGACAATTTGGATCATTATTTAGTCTTGGTGTCTTAGTCTTGGTTACCATGTTTAACACTATAAGATCCATCCTATGTGTCATGAACAATAAGGATGGATGTGTGGCAATAGGATTGGAAAGAGAAACACTTTGACAAGGAGGAGAATGTTTAAGGTAGGAAGGTTCTATTACGAAATTGTTCATTTGGTCTTCATAGTATAAGGTTTTGTACGTGGTTTTACATTATAACAATTAATAGTAGATGACATCATGTGTTTCTATATTGTGATAATATCACCATCATGTGGTACGAGAAAGACTAGGGTGATTTCTAGAGCTAGGTGAATGAAGTGCTAAGAATGGATGTAGGTTTGGGGAGTTGAAATTGTTAGTGATAGAGATAGTGTTAAAATTGGGTTTAGGGTTATGGAAGGATGTAAATCTAGGTTTCTTTAAATTTTTTTTTTATAAAGATAGGGTATGAAGAAATTCTTGGTCTATAGTTGTGATTTAAGACATGTCTTCTACCTTAGATATAATTACCTTGGAGTATGAACTCTCACCCATTTTTTTTTTAAAATTTCCATAGGTCAGTCAGATTTGTGACGTCCTTTTCCATTATATCCGATGGTAATGCGATACCACCAACGAATCACCTGGTCAGTTCTTTGACCCCCTAAGCAGTGAAATTCATGGAATTTTATTGTCGTATGTTCCATTAAATCTGAAGACAGTGCCATACAACCAACAACTCGTTGTGCTAGTTATCCGACCACCTATGCAGTGAACTCCGTCGGATTTTCTCGTCGAATGTTCCATGAAATATGACTGTAGTGCCATACCACCGAAGGATTGGCCTATTAGTTATCCAACCACCTATGCAGTGAAATTCATATTATTTTCTCATCGGATGTTCCATGAAATTCGATGGTAGTGCCATACCAACGACGACTTGGCCTGTTGGTTATCTGACCCCCAATGCAGTGAACTTTGTTGGATTTGTGATGTAAATATTAAAATAGTCATTATTGGATATCCAGCGGGTATATGTCAAAAAATCGAAGTGGTTATTTTACTGTCAGATATCTGCCGAAATGAAACCGATGTTTAAAAAGGAAGCTGATTATCGAATGATCAACAACATGATGTCGAAAATCAGACATCTTTGTCGTCACATTTTGGATTAAAAAATGCTAGTGAACATCAAAAGCATTTAACTAGTCACCAACCAGTTGCACACATGCATTCCAGATATTACACTAAGATGTAGTGTGGGTTTTATGCCCTATATTTTGTGGATGCAACCTACTAATACATTGAGTAACTACACGATTGCACCACAACAATTGGGGTTTCATAGACTTGCAGAATGCATATGGGTTCCTGTAAGAAGGAAAAGGAGGACATGCCACAAATATAACATGACTACAATGTCAACAGGAAAATGTGAGGTATTTAGTACCTATTGGTGGTAGGTGTGGTACCAATCGTTTCCCTGAAAGGACCATCGAGCAAGGCTTTTTTTTATAATAAATGTTGGATATGTTGTAGTTTCTGAGAAATGTCAGATATGGTTTTGGTTTACTTCAAATGGTTCATTTCAACAAACTAATTTTTAAAAAACATAATAGAACTTATGCACAAACCTTTGTGGACATGTAATTCTTGAATTTCAACAAACCAATTTCTTAAAAAAAAATAAAAAAAATAAAACTTGTCTACCTACTAGGTTATTTCCTTCGGATTGGAGTAGCTTTGAATGTAATACCCGCAAGTTTTTTTTCTTTTCTTTAAAGGACATTAAAACCATTATTTTATTATTTGATCAATTTATAACCCTTTATCTTGAATTCAATGATAAGAGGTCAACGCAATAGGTATATATTAATAAAAATTTAATAAGGAAAAATCCATATTTGATTGTTGATGAGTGGATAATGCACCATAGGAGGGTAAGGAAAAGTGGAAGCCAATAAGACCAAATGGAAATGTGGAAATTCACCCAAAATCATGCATGAGACAAAATACACTCGACAAGTATTCAAACTCTATGAGTGATGGAGGGTGGTTTATGGAAGACATGACTAACAAAGGCCTAGGAAAATATTATAAAATAAGCATCAAAAGACATGACATTGTTTTATGCTAGGGGTAAGGATAGTATTATGAAACCGTTGCATGAAAAATATCGATGGAGTTGATCTTAGGCATTCTTTGAGTTTAATTTTAAAAAAATGTTAGTCTTTCGAGTTGGAAAGAATTGCGTACATAATGAGATTGGTTGTGTCCTTCATCCCTATGGTGCAGTAATTAGGATCATGGATGGATTAAACAAGTGTTGGTGGTTTCTTACTCCTACGTTTGGGTGGGTGGTGTGGTTGAGATTGGATTTTTTTGTTGCTGTAACAAGATATGTTTCTACCCTTGGAAATGTGTTTATTATGTTTATATCCCTATCAATGTGTGTATTCCTTTTACTGGATCATAGTTTGAAATTATTTTCTTGGTGGGAACAAAACATGGACATAATTTTGGGTTATTCCCATACCCTACGATGATTCAATAAATTTTTAATCCTACAAATTTTTCTTAGTTAAAGTTTCATCAATTTAACTCTATTTTAAATTAGGACTAAGGTTAATTGAAAAAATATGTTTATTGTTTGTTAATAGAAGGTCTTGGTATTTAATATATTAGATAAATTAAGTACCATTACTTAATTTAGATGGGACTAGTAATCTCCTAAGTAATTGGTTATCTGATTGTTTATATCAATATAATCTTAGAAATAAATGACTACTAATAAAATTTGGCATATAGCAAAAAAAAAAAATTATTTTTATTATTTATACATATTAGTACAGAATTGAGAGTTTTCAACTTTATAGAATAGTTATTGAGAAAAAAAATCATATACTATGGAAATTCAACCCAATAGATAGAAAAATTACACTCACAAAATTGCTAATCAAACATGCAAAATTCATACCAAAGGAGACTGAAATTGGAGCATAACACTGATATGTATTCAATAAGTGTACAATAGCCAACCTTATGAAGTAATAGGCTGCTGCAATATATAATTACATGAGAGATTTGAATGCATAAGGAAACCATTCAAAATGGTCAAAAAGTAGGCTTACTAAATATAGTCAAATCCCCCATAGGTGCATAAAGCAGTTTCCAAATCTACCAAGATGCTCACGAATTGGATAAGTCAAGTAGGAAAGCTAATAAGGGATGGAAGGAAAACCCATACATGCTTTTATTAGGATAAAATGAGGGAGGATGATGTGGGAAAAAAACAAGTCAACTACACCTAGTCTAGCTTTTCCTTTTTCCTTAAATCTCAATAAAACGGTAGCTTTTGAGAAAAAGAAGATATGCCCTTTTGAGGATCTGGAATAAAGCAGACATGCTAAATTGGGTTTCTAGGATGTTTCCCAAGTGCTCCATGACTTATTTTTAACATGTGTTGAGTTCTAGGACTTGTAGAAGGCAACTACCATAGTGTGGAATCTAGGAAACTAGGTAATAACACAAAAATAATTAAAATTAATGTCTAAGGTAGGTAACTATGGGTTGATTATTATAACACCCCCCATTAAGCCTGAATTTATGAGTAAATATTAGAAAACTATAGGGCCTAGAAATAAGGATTAGTCACCCTTTACATACTGCTTGTCCATACAACCAAAGAAAGAGGCAAAAACCCAGTGGGAAAATCCTCCCTTAAACATGGACAGAAAAAAAAAATGGAAATATTGTCATCAATCATGCTTCACAGCATGATTAGAAATAATCAGTAGTGTTTTTATGTTGCTGAAGGTCTTCTCACAATTTTTTTTTGGTGAAGATGTCTACTTCTTGTTCTGAAGATGCATAGAAGAGTAGATCAATGGTGCCATCATGCACAAGTTATTTGATGTAATGCATATGGATCTCAATGTGCTTGGTTCGCTATCTCTGAACTAGATCATTGCATATTCGAATGGTGCTCTGATTATCACAGTAGATAATAGTTGAAAACTATGATTCGAAACCACATTCTCCAAGTATCCCCTGCAACCACAAACATTGAGTTACTGCATTTACAACTCCTCTATACTTTGTTTCTATAGATGAGAGTGCTATGGCACTCTGCTTCTTGCTTGATCAGCTGATTGGTCCTTCTACAAACATGAACACATATCTCGATGTATAATTTTGATCTGTTTTTTCACTTGCCCAATCATTGTCAGTAAACCCAATCAAATCAAGATCAGATTTTGCTTTGTAGAAGGTCCCATGAGTTCTTGTTCCTTGAACAAAATTTTGGATCCTTTTGGCTGCTCTTCAATGGATCTCATGAGGCTGATCCATGTATCTCGAAGCCACACTAATTGCATAATATATATTAGGTTGAGTGTGTGTAAGATAAAGAAAACACCCAATCAAATTCCTATACAGTGTATTATTTACCATAGGAGAAGAACCTGCTTCTTCAAGCTTAATTCCTGAAAGGAAGGGAGTCTTGCTTGGATTGCAATCTTTCATGTTGAACTTGTTCATAAAATATAGAGAATACTTGGATTGATGTACTTTTATTCCATGTTGGGATTGAGAAATTTTGAGACCCAAGAATTGGCTCAACAATCCCAAATCTGTCATAGAAAATGCATGGTTCATTGCATCCTTCAAGGAGGCAATCTCTTTATTTGAACTTCTTGTAATAATAAGGTCATCCACATATAAGACAATAATCATCAAATAACCATGAATCAGCTTCAAATAGACATTGGTATCAGACTTGCATCGAACAAAACTCAGTGATAGCAAAAAACCATCAATCTTGGCATACCAAGCCCTAGGGGCTTGCTTGAGCCCATGCAATGATTTCTTTAACCTGCACACTAAACATGGATTAGAAGCAAACCCTTCAGGTTGCTGCATGTAAATATCTTCATTTATATCTCCATTTAGTAAAGCACACTTCACATCCATGTGATGTACCTCTCACTGCTTCGAAGCTGCAATGGCTAGAGCTAGCCTTATGGAGTCCATCTTTTCCACTGGTGTAAAGGTTTCATTGAAGTCAATGAAATGTACTTGTGAGTATCCCTTGGCTACCAATATTGCCTTATATTTCAAAGGTGAACCATCAACAGCAAAATTAGTCTTGAAAACCCACTTACATTGAACTAGCTTCCTCCCTGGGGGAAGATCAACCAGTTCCCAAGTGTTGTTCTTCTGGAGCGAGCTAAATTATTCTTTCATGGATGTTTGCCATCTTGGATCATATACTGCATATTCATATGTATGTGGATATTATTCAACCATTAGATATCACGTCTTAGCAAATAGAGTATCTTTCACACAAAGGGCACTCTCAAACTGAGATCTAGTCCTCCTAGTGTCACTAGGATTTCTACTTAGTTCCCCAGCTGCATGAATGGTATTTGCTTCCCATTTTTGTCTTGTAGGAATGTTAGGCTCTACAATAAAATCATCATTATCATACATATCAGAATTAACAAGCTCATTAGTCTCTCCACTTACTATCAATGGATCTGGTGGTGAAGAAGACTCTCCAACTTCAACTGCTACTAAAGGCTCTTCTTGGAATTGAACACTTATTTCAATGAAAGATTTGTTAGTGCTCAATTTGATCAGTTTGTACCTTTTTTAATCTTCATATTACCCAACAAATAGGCACTCTTGTCTTTGGGGCTACAAAGCCTTCCTCTTTTCAGTTGGAAATCTAGCCCAAGCCTTTGAGCTAAAAATCCTGAAATGGGTCACATTTGGCTTGTGCCCACTCCAATATTCAAAAGGAGTCATACCATAAAGCTACTTATGAGGCACCCTATTCTGGATGTAGGATGCACAGTTTATAGCCTCGGCCCAAAACTTTGGTGGCAAAGTCTTAGCCTCCATCATGCAGGTTTCCATCTCCTTTAGTGATCTCTTCTTTCTCTCAGCAACACCATTTTGTTGTGGTGTGTAAGGGATTGAATGTTGCATTTGAATACCTGAATATTTACAATACTAAATGAACTTAGACTTGACATACTCACCACCATTTTCAGATCTGAGGATCTTGAATTTTCTCCCAAACTGGTTTTCAACTAAGGCTCTAAAGACTTTGGAGAGGTCAAAATATTTAGACTTATGCTTTAGGAAGTAAACCCAACAATACTTGGAAAAGTCATATATGAAGGTCAGTGCATATTTGGCTTGACTCATGGACATATGATGGAAAGCACCAATAATGTCACTGTGGATCAGCTCAAGAGGTGCAGAGGTTCTCTCATGACTAGCTTTCTCATACTTGTGCTTTGGGTGTTTTCGAAGGATACAACCTTGACAGAATCCATTAGAAAAATTAATCTTTGGTAACCCTATGACCATAGTTTTCTCACTCAAATCAGAAAGATAGTTGTAGTTAATATGGCCAAATATTTCATGCCAAAGATTGCTTGCTTCATTAGCATGAATCAAAAGAGCAGAGGGGTTTGACTAGGGTAGAAAATGGGAAAACTTGTATACCTTTGAAGTGTGATCTACAAAACCTTTTTCTATGACTTTACCAATCGAAATCTCAGTGATTTCAGCATCATCAGGGGAGAAGATGACCATATTTGGAGAACCAATATGAGTCATCTGATACACTGACAAGAGAATAGAGGCAAGACTTGGAACATACAACACATTATTGAACTTACCATGGTCAAGATCAATCCTTCCCTTCCCTAAACTGTCAGTGAGAGATTCATCTCCCAAAACTATTGGTGGACCTTTCAACATGTCAAGAGAGGAGAATATCTCTTTTGTCAAAACCATATGTCTAGAAGCTCCAGAGTCTATGATGAAGCTAGGTGAGCTTGAGGTGCCAACAACCAAGGCATGTACTCTCTCTCTGTCCTCTGAATTTGATCCTTCTTCCCTCTTCTTTGAGCAATCAGGAAGGGAGATGTTATCCTTCTCCAAGATTTGGGTTAACATGTCAATTTTCTTTTTCATACAAGAGCTCTCAGGATGATAGCCCTTACTGCAGTATGTGTACTTGCTCATTTCTCCTTTGTTCTTCTTCTTCTGGGAGTTCTTCTTGGAACCTTGGGGCTCCTCTTGAGACTTGTTCTTGTCTCTCTTTTGCTCAGGTGGCTTTTTAGATTTTTTCTTGATTTTTGAATCCACCTTTGAATCTCTAGCAACCAAATATTGGTCTTTGGAAGGTTTTATGGTGCCCATAATCAATAACTTATATTGCTCCTATGTGAGGGATTCCATGAACTCTGCAAGCTTAGGCATCTTCCAGGATCGAGCTGTCAACTTGGTGGCATGGAAGGTCGAAACAAAAACTAAATATTCAGGACCAAGCTTAGAGAGTATGGCCAAAACTAGTTTCTCTTCCTTCTTTTCGACCCCAAAATGTTTCAACTGCAAAACAAGGGCTTAAACTTGGAAAAGTAGAGCTACAATGGCTCAAAGCTACTAGGACTCAAGGAGACCAGCTGATTCTCGATTTGATGTCCTCTCATCTCATTTGTCTTTCCAAAAATATCTTCTATCTTCTCCCACACTTCATTAGGTGATTTCAATCCATCAAAATGGAAGAGGAGGTCTCTTGAAATGCTTAGACACAAAAGACCATAGGCCTCATCCCTCCTGTTGTGCCATTTAATTTTCTCTGTAGCTGCATTGGGCTATCCCTCTGTTTCCATAGTCACCCTGTAGACACCTTTCTCTCTCAACAATATCTCCATCTCAGCTTTCCACTCAAAGAAATTGAATGGAGTCAAGATGATCTTCTGAGATTGGTCCATAGCTTAGAAACTGTGCCCTCCAGTCAACAGAATGCGCTCCTAGTCAAGATGTCGAACTTACAATAGAAATAAGAAAGGAGATAAATCGATCTATAAAGGCTCTGATACCATGTGGAAATTGAACCCAAGATATAGAATAATTACACTCACAAAATTGCTAATCAAACATGCAAAATTCACACCAAAGGAGACTGAAATTGGAGCATAACACTGATTTGTATTCAATAAGTGTACAATAGAAAACCTTATGAAGTAATAGGCTGCTGAAATATATAATTATATGAGATATTTGAATGCATAAGGATGCCATTCGAAATGGTCAAAAAATAGGCTTACTAAATCTAGTCAAATCCCCCATAGGTGCATAGCAGCAGGTTCCTAAATATACCAAGACGCTCACGAATTGGCTAAGTCAAGTAGGAAAGATAATAAGGAATGGAAATACAACTCATACATGATTTTATTAGGAGAAAAGGAGGGAGTATGATGTGGGAAAAAAACAAGTCAACTACACCTAGTCTAGCTTTTCATTTTTCCTTAAATCTTAATAAAACAGGCAGCTTTTCAGAAAAAGCAGATATGCACTTTGGAGGATATGGAATAAAGAAGACATGCTAGATTGGGTTTCCAAGATGTTTCCCAAGCACTCCATGACTCAGTTTTAGAATGTGTTGACTTCTAGGACTTGTACAAGGAAACTAGCATAGTGTGGAATCTAGGAAACTAGGTAATAAGAAAAAAATAATTAAAATTAATGTCTAAGGTAGGTAACTATGGGTTTATTATTCTAACATATACCACATGTATTTTTAGTAGTAAACTAAACCTTAATTGAATGACATAGTTAATGACCTAGTTATACTATTTATAATTGTGTTAATTTTAAGTGATTATGGATAGATCAAAACATAACACCCAACATAGACAAATTATAATAAAAAAACATTAATTAAACACAAATTATAATAAAAAATAAAAAATATTAATAAACAAAAATGATAATACTAAAACCTAATCTTAACCGACACTTGAAAACCAAAACCATACCGACTGATAACGGAGACTGAGATCACCTACTCTCTGCAATTCAGTATTAATAATGGAGACTGAGATCACCTACTCTTGTTCACGCCATCTTGATGATGAGTCCCGTTGTGGACCCAAAACATCGATGTTAAACATGAAATCTGTGGTTATTCCGAACTCCTATACTGTAAACATGCACCACAGAAACCTAGCAACATAGACCAATAAGTTTAAGTCAATCTAGTGGACGCGTTTTTTTTATTAGGGGAATCAAGAACTAGGGACGGGTTGGTACTCGCATAGCACGGGCTCCAGGGATCCGATACTGCTACCACTATAACCCTATGTGCATCCACAGAGCCTGAACCGTGGTGCACAGATAAATTTGGGGGTATTTGAACATGAGACCTTCCATTTACAACCATTTACAACATTTCCACTTTACTACTTTCTCTGCCCCCCGACGAGAAATCTAGTGGACAAGTTATCGTACACACACACACACACACACACACACACACACACACACACACACACATATATATATATATATATATATTTATATTACTCATCTTTATTTTAATCATCTGGTGCAAAGTTAAATTTAATGGTCTATTTCAAAACTAAGAACCCTTGTTTATGCTAATCTCTAGTTACAATATGGGAGATAAGATGAATAACTATGAAATGGAGACAAATGTCCAAGTGTAGAGTAAAAAAAAAATTACAAGAACAACTCCTAGGGTTTCGTTTTGGGAAACCATAAGTTTTAAAAGGGATTTAGGGTATCCGACCGGTTTACTTTCAAATCATGTTCAGCATGAAATATAACATAGCAAAGTAACTACTAGCCACCTAGACTAGTCAAATGATAGACACAAACTACAAATTTACTAGTCATTCAATACAGAAAATCCAAGAATTGTTAATGGGGCTTCATGCTCTATTTTATCTTTCTAAATAGTTACTAATCTAATTAAAAAAATTAATGATAACAAGAGAATATTTACTCCTAAATCAATTCACACCATATGAGAATTTTCTATAGAATGTAAATAGACAAGAGTCAGTTTCCAAATCTTTGCCAAAATGCTGAAGTATAACAAGTATTATAGGTTTAAATATAATTATGCACAAAATATTTTTGTTAACATATCTACCAAAACCTATTCCTAAGGAATTTATAAGACCTTGCAGGGTTTAATAAGTGAGGCACCTCTAAATTGTATTCAATAGAAGAAAATATATTCCAAACGTCTGTGACATGGTTGTAAGACCCGAGGAAATGGATTCCTTAAGAAAATAAGAGAGTTGATAATATAGATAATTTTCTAGTTCTACAAATAGTGGAGAGTTTCCCATTGCAATCCTCCTTAGACATGTAGAAATTTTTTCCAGTGAACGTACTCAGGATAATCCAACCCAATAAGATGTCGGTAATTCCCCATACTAATTAGGTACATGAAATGATAACCAGTAGAAGTAACTTCTTATCTCATCTCCTTTTGTTGGGAGCATAGCTAGTTGTTAAACCATGACTTACTTTAATCACCTGAAGACTACCATAATTTCCCAAACACAACTACAGGATCAGAGACCCGAAAACCCCCTTCTCCAAATCTATAAAAACTATCAAAACATTCGATATCGGTTAAAAGAATGAATCATCTTCAATGTGGTTTAAATCAATAACTTCTCATGATAAAACCTTGAAATTGTTGTGCTTGAAAAGTGGAATAGGTGGGTGAATAACTCTCTCTCCAAAGGCCACACCCAAAATTCATGATCAAGAGGGAAATTAACTCTCTTTCTAATGGCCATGCTCAAAACTCATGATTGAGAGAAGTTGGTATTTCTTACAATTTATTTTAAACTTTTTAACCCTAGATATTGGATGTATTCTTCTGATTGATGATTAGTTTTCATGCAAGATACACTAGAACATTGCATTTGGTTATATCACTCCCATGGTCATGATCCAAGACATAAATTTTTGTTTCCTATCTGAATCTTAAACCTTCACTGCATAACCATAAAATAGGGGAGGTCTAAGCCCTTCCTCCTTGAAACCTGAGGGGAACCCTAGTGAATTTGATAGAATATTTCCCATAAGTTGAGGCAAGGCTTTGGTCATACCATGATTTTTATTAAAAATAGTACAACTATGAACTTGAAGTTAAGAAGTGTCAAGTGGAACCATTATTCATGACCTGCCTTGAGTTCCAGTAGATATTACACTTTTTTTGTCCGAAGGGAAAAACCTCCTAAGTTGTTCGTTCCTGGAATTGCTACCTAAAGGTATGTTTTTGTTCTTCATTGTTGGAAAATGCATTGAAGATATTGTTTTAATATACTCCTTTTAGGTAAAGACCATACCCCACCAACGTCCATAATCTGTGGCATATACATCTTAGCATGTTAGTTGTAAGCCACAAGGATTTTTTCTATTAAGGAAAAAATTTTAAGTTCAAGAAGTATATAACAAAACATGAGTCACAAGGTGGCAATGATGTCCTTGCGTGAAGTCTTGTAAATACAAATATTATGTTTTAAAGGAGGTATGAGCTAGTAGGGAAGGAGCTGCATTTTGAATGAAAAGGTGTGAAAATAATTTCATACAACTCCTAGAAGAAAAGACAATAAGAAAAGCTTGTTGAACTCTCCTCTGACGATTATATTTTAATTATATCATAAAATAACTCCAAATAGACATAAAACTCTTATTTATAATATGTTAAACATTTTTCAAACATACACAAAATCATTACAGTAATTTAAGTATTTACTATTTACCATTTCAAAAACTAAATTATAATAATAATGAGTTCAATTTACATTATTGAAATGAACCCCTATAAATAAGTTTGATAATTTTTTTATACATGTTTTACTTCATAAATATAATCCAAACATATAAAATGTAATAATTTTGTTTTTTTCACAACTTTTTTTGCAATTCCTTAAATAGTTAAAACATTTCCATATGCAAGTGAAAAAGGCGCAAACGTGAAAACAATTAAAAGTATAAAAAGATAAATGAAAAATAATTTAAACATCATAATATAATATAAAATAACATTATGAATTTGCTTTTGGTATAGTAGAGCGTACACAGAAAGATGACGTAGCTATAAAATAGCACATCGTAGAAAAGACTGGGATCTAATGCAGCATTCTCATTCACATGACTCACGCCTATTGCAAATGTGTTTGCAGGTAGATTCTTGAAGGATGTGTTTTGTATTATAAAATAGAACAAAAGAGTGTCCACGTCGAGTGCGTTTCTCGTATGAAACATATGATGTCATTCACATGAGGGTAAGGTACATCATGTTGTAATCTACGCTTATCTTCTCGGACTTCAATCTGGATGGATCGGCATGACTAATCCACGCTGCCGATCAACCATATTTTCTTTAAAGATATATGTGGTACGACTAGATTTGGCCCTTGGAAGAGATGATGGCTACCATCGAGCTCGTGCTTTGGTCACTATGATCAGCCCATCCTTTTTAATTGTTGCAAAAGGATTTTAAATACCATTCATGTAAGTTTTAATCCCTTCCTTGTGTATAAATTATAAATCCAAGGTGGCATAAGAAATTTCAGAAACAAGCTAACGATTTAGGTATATAATTAATCTCACAGAGATTTGGAGAGAATTAAAGTGTGAAGAAGAATAATGAACACACATGAAGAATGAAACTCGGATGCTTGAAACTATATCATATCAATCTTTTTCATTAAAGAATGATATGGTCACACAAATAATACAGCCTCATATAGTAAAATTGAATTTCCAAAAAAGAAACTCAAACTAGCTCATAAAGCAGGCTTACTTTAAGGCAGAAACCCCCCCAAGGTGTCTATACCACTTTCCTAATTTGTCTAGGATATCATGAACTAGCTAAAGAAATATGTCCAGTTAATGAGTGGTGGAAAATATTTCTAATCATGTATTTTGGAGATAAAATCATGGAGGATGGGTTGGCCACAAAAGAGGACAGTTTCTAGTCAACTGGCTTTATCCTAATCCAGTGAAAAGTTGAAAACGCAGGACAAAAGCAGTCTAAAGCAGGAACACACCCTTCTTATTCTATATATCCAATAAAGCAGTACAATATTATATGGAATCAAACTAAGTGCGCTCCATAGGATAATGATGGGAGATGGTGGTCAAATATGACAAAGTATGGTCAACTACCTAGTCTACAACTAGGAAATTAATCAAAATGATTAATAGTTATATCCTAAGTCTATAGGTGTATTTTTAATATTCCAACAACCCCCCTTAATCTTGACTTCATGTGGGTAAAAATGAAGCCAAAATGAGGGCCCATGCAACATAGGCCTTATGGTTAGACTTTACATTATTCATCCATGTGAACTGAGGAAACAAGGAAAACCTCATGGGAACAAAAATATCCCTAATAAATGGACTAGAAAGGATGTAAAACCAAGTGCTGCTACTCCAAAATAGATGCTAATGTATGGAGGAATATTCTTCTTGGGAAGAAGATGAATCTGTTCAACTGGATCAGGAACATAAACATTTGCATGATGGAAACTGGAAACATGTAGAGAAATTGAGATCCACTAATGTGTAAGTAGGACTAAATGTTCTTGAAGCATCAATTGAGTGTTGTAATCAGCTCCAATATGGTATTATGACTTGGACTTTGAAACAACAAAGGTGAAATGAACTCCAAATAGGTCATACAATTATCCAAGTGAATGCATAAGGTTTCCAACTTCATTTACACTGAGAGGAAGTGTGCAAGTGGACATGTAGGAAAAATGAGGAGGCTTAGGATCAATGAGAGAAAATACAGGTTCTACATAGGTTGATACAACTTTTTAAATATCCAAGGAAACACAAACTAGCACATTAGTAGTCTCATGAGAAGAAAAGGGATCATCTTCTAGAGCATAAACTGGTAAAGAATCCTCAATGATGGAAGTATGAAAGGAGGACATAGAGAGATCTTCAAAATATTTAAGACGCTTATGAGTATTGATGCCCGGGACCAAACATGATATGCATATGTGCATGAAATCAAGTATGGTGAGTGGTAAGACACAATTAAGGCTTTATCTAGGTGAGAAAACATTCACGAAGACACTGAGTTGCACACCATCAACAAGTGAAGTATGCATAGGGTGTGTAAAGGTTGGCATATGGATCTCAGAATACATAGTAGAAGATATAGAGAACACCAAATGTGTGAGTGAATATTCAATAATGGAAGCTCCATTAGTCACTTCTTCTTCATTGATAGCATCAAAGGAAGATGAATCAACAACTTCAACTTCTAGAGACACAAAAAAATATGGCTCTTCAATATCTGCTTCTTGATATGCAGAGGAAACATTAAAATCAATGAGAATGGTAGAAACAAGAATTTGTTGTGTTGAATATGCAACTTCTTCATCATAAACAACTTCATCAGAGACTTAGAGGCTAAGACATATTAAGAAAGAACAGTTGAAGAGGTGTTGTATTCACTCCAGTTATCATCTTTATCTTTATGCACACCAAAATCTCTGTTAATATTTCTCCAAATCTCAAATGGATACTCAACAAAATCTATGAGATAATGCATTTTCAGAGACATTGATAGACACATAATTCCATAAGCTCTATCACAGTCATTTAGCCAGGCATTATTTTCCACATAATATTCTTCACCATCTCCAATGTATATATCATAGACACCTTGTCTCTTAATAGATGAAATCAACTTCAATTTCCACTCTGAATAGTTGGTGAATTGAGTTATAAGAGGAACTGATACTTTCAAATCCATATTGAATTTTTACCTACAAAATAAACCTGCAAATCTGAATTGGAGGAATAATTACTGATCTCCCTAAGCTCTGATACCATGTGTAAATTCTAAATCAAAAGAGGAAACTCAAACTAGCTCATAAAGCAGGCTTACTTTAAGACAAGCCCCCCCCAAGGTGTCAAAAGCACTTTCCCAATGTATTTAGGACATCACGAATTAGCTAAAGAAGTATGGTCAACTAATAAGTGGTGGAAAATATTTCTAATCATGTATTTTGGAGAGAAAAACATGGAGGATGGGTCGGACACAAAAGAGAATAGTTGACAGTCAACTATCTTTATCCTAATCCAGTGAAAAGATGAAAAAGAAGGACAAAAGAAATCTAAAGAAAGAATGCACCCTTCCTATTATGGACAATCAATAAAGTAGCAAGATCTTATCCAAAGTCAATCTAAGTGCACTCCATAAGCTAATGATGGAAAGTGGTGGTCAAACATGACAAAAGATGGCCAACTGTCTTATCTACACCTAGGAAATTAATCAAAATGATTAATAATTATATCCTAAGTCTCTAGGTGGGTTTTTAATATTCTAGCACCTTGGACTTTGAGTCGAAGCAAGTTCTTTCTAAGAAATGAAAATTGGTCTACATATCGTCTTTGTAGGAAGGATAATTGGCCAAACACATCCCTACACCACCACCAACTCGTTGTATGACCAGTCCCATCTTCATTGCTTAGTCTACTTTACAATCTTTACAAATTAAATTTAAATTAAACAAAAATAATAAAATTAATTATAAGTTAAATAAAAGTTAATTAGAATCACTGCGCGAAATTGTATTTAAACAAAAATAATTAAATTATGTATAAATTAAACATAAGTTAATCAAAAGCATTGTCAAGTCACAGAATTGAAGTCAAATATGTGTACAATTTGTTAAATGACGATGACATCAGCCTAGCGCCTATGTCTAGGTTACAAAAATTGAGTCCGACATCAATGGTACATACCTAACAAATGTTTAAATAAATATTTTTTAATAAAATTTGATTTAATACAATATATATAACTATGACATAACAATAAGTTATAAAAAATTAACATGTTGTATGGTGATATATTAATTGATTTTTGAAATTAGTATGTCTTTGGATACCACAAGGACATAAACATTCTCCAAGGAGTCATATGCATAATAGAAAGAAGTATTTTCCACTATAAAATTAAACTTATATAAGAATTCAAAGATGGATATACAGTTTCCTAAACTTGCACAGTGACCGACTAATAAGTCTAGTTTGATTAGAATCGTATGTGTGTGTGTGAAAATTGCCAATGAAGGATATGATCAAGTGGGTATGTTACATTGAAAGTGCTAAGATGTTTCCAAATTCCTCAATTGGATGTGTTTTAGAAGACGACAATCAATTTTCATCACTCATATTGGAAAGGAATATTTGTCGGACAAGGTTGAAGAGGACACATGCTTGTTTTTATGCCATTTGCACCTTTTCTATTCGAACTTATAATGAAAATTAGAGAGCATGAATCTAGTGAGGGTTTCGTAATAAAAATGAATGGAATTAACCCCTTTTTCGGAGAGGCTCTTGAGCACTTTCAAGAATATATATAGACTATATTATGCTATATAATATCTATATTATATTATATAGTATATAAATGAGTTCATGTCAGAATAATTATGCATATAATAAAACACTAAAACTATTAAATATTTAATCGATATTTTTTTGGGGAAATTAATTTAAAGGAACTCTCACAATAGTCAACTCAAAATACAAAATGTTATCTATTTATAATAACATAACAAGTATGACAACCAATTTAACTATGCTAGGTAAGGAAGGAGGGAGATATTGTTATACCGACACCCATATTTTTCAAAATATACTATTTTATTATTAGTGAGACTGCCGACATAACTATCATTGGAGCTAAAGATGGATGCACTCTTTCCCCTTCACTACTTAGGTGAGTACCTTATGAATAAAATTTAAGGAACAATAGAAGTAAACATATATTTATTACATTTTTTCCTCAATTGCTAATTTTATTTGCCGATAATATTATTCTTAATTTTTATACACTATAGATGCCATACCCATTTTGGAAAATGAAGTTGATGTAAACCAAAGGTTGTGCTCGTCATCACTTTCCATGATTCTATTGACAAATTAAAACTTCCTTTATGAACTAGAGGATTTCTTACTTTTGTTCTTCATGTGATCTAAGAAAATAAAAGTTTGCCTCTTTATTCCACTCCCTACCAAAACTCCTTTATGGGAGTTTGCAAAGGGCCTCTTTTTTATACTGAGGGGAATCAAAATGGAGTGAGCCATGGGAAAGGAAAAAAGGTAAAGGGGTGCAAAAAATATTAAGTAAAAATATAAAGGGATTTAGGAGGGAAGGTTTTTAGGATAAGGATAATGGAATAAGGTTATAACGGAAATAAAGGGAAATTTATGAAAAAAGGGGAGGCTTTCTTGTTTTCTAAAAAGCACGGATATAGGCATTTTGTAACGTTCAGGGGTACCTATGGGAAAATTCTAGATTCCTGAGCTTGGGTGAGATGATGATATTGATGCAATGATAAAACCAATGAATTAATTAATGGCATGAAAATGGAAAAATCAGAACATCAAGAGACAAAATACTTTTATGTGTCTAAATTGCAACTGAGTGTTGCAAGGGTCAAATGAAAGGAATTTTGTCTAGGAAAAATATGGAGACAATTAGTCTGATGAGATAAAAAATGATTCTAACTTGTTAGGATTATTAATCCTCCCTTGTCCAAATTTGGTCATATGTCTAAATCGGGAGTCATGTCTAAATCGGGAGTCCATCCAGTCTATTTATAGTCA
>LPNX010141198.1:44516-80902 GCA_001517045.1 Pseudotsuga menziesii
ATATATATGCTCAAATTTACATAACTACCTTACATGATAATGCTAAAATAAAAATATGACAAATCTGCAAAACTTGAATCTACCCTGACATGGAAATGGTGACAATGTGAGTTGGCATACCCATCGAAGGGGGCATATGACAATGAAAATGGTGAAATAAGGTATGGAAACGACAAGAAAATCTCCCTAGACATAACATTGTGAATGGATTCAAATACCTCTTTAGGGATATGTAACTCATTTTACTAAATTTTAATATTGTATATGGATAGGGGGTCTTTGAATCCATATGCAATGTTAAAATATAGGAATTTGTGCACATAAAATGGATTTTGATTTATCCTAAAGTTTTGACATATAAAATATTTTCCTTCAAATATTTGCGTAGGAATCCCTTGGAGAAGTGGGTTTGTATAATTTGGCTACTCCTAGAAATAGCAAACCTTTAAATATTTGGGCCTTAAACTATTGAAAATTGTGTTTGTAGGGTTTCCATGGTTAAAGTGGAAGATGGCGAATAACAAGCGAAAAATTGTTGTGAAATGTTTCCATAACTTTGAAACTCTATGATGAGTATTTTCATGGGGTGTATGGGTTATAAAATCAATATTTTATAGTTAAAATATTTAGTGGATCACCACTATTACATGCTTATGGGTTTCATATTATAAAATTGTGTTATAATAATATTGTTTTTATTATATAAATATAGAATTTATAAGCTAATTTGTTGTCAATTGCCAAGTTGTGACACATGTGGGAGTCTACAATTTACTAAATTTTAACATTGAATATGGATTTAGATACCCCTTTATGGATCTCTGAATCCATCTGTTACGTTAAAATTTAGTAAATTGTACAAATTCACTGTAAAAATTGTAATTTCCATTGTCGAAGTGACACAACTAAAAATGACCAAATAAATGACCAATTGTTATGTGGTACTTGTGATATATAAGATTGTGATAGTTTTTATTAATTCTTGTATCACATATGCATTGAAAAATAATTATGACACCTTGTGATCCATATTTATGCAGGAACGCAACAGAATACACAAATAACCATAGAAACAAATATGCAGCGGAGATAACACTTCATTTCATTAATCAATAATTGAAACTTGTTTACATACAAAATGGAAATAAACTAGCTAGAGTGCTGGTAGCTTATCTCTGAGAAGAGATGTGGTGGCTACATGCCTTTGAAATCTATGTCTTGCAATGAGGATCGAAGGCCTATATATTATTGAGAAACAATGGAAACCCTACACATCCAAAAACCCAACCCTAGGAGGTGAAATGCCAGAATGTGGGTCCCGTTGGGTAACTTGGTACATCAATTTCTTGGGGTCGTAACTTTAGTATACTACCTCCGTTTGAAGCACATGATGCATCGTTAGAAAGTTCTATTTAAGTACTACATCCATAAATAGAAAATAATGATTCTATAATGGACTCATATTTTCCCGACCATTCAATGCCGAAAAAACGTCGTTTAGGGCCTCAAAATGGCTTAGGAAGTTTAGGACACAAAAACTGCCAAAAATAGTAAATTGTGCTACAATTAAGGAAACTGAAAAACTGAAAGAAACAATGGTGGGGGTCCAAGTAGAATAGGTGGGTGGCCACCAATATCCTCCTGGATCATTCCTCCCCCCTTAGGAAGCAATGGTCCCCATTGCGATGAGTTCCTCCATGAGATGAGGAAACTTCTGTTGAACTTGGTCCCTGGTGAGCCACTTTCCCTGGTGAAGGGGTTGGCCTACTTTGACAACTCGATATAGTTGGATCTTCTGTTGGTGGGTTTTCTTGATCTATGTGTCCATAATCTGATCAGTTGTGGCTTGTTCCATGTAGTCAGGGTTTAACTATGTTGGTGTGAGTTGTTATACCACGCCTGATGTGTCTAGTAGAGGTGGAAAGTAGGGATAAAGGTAGTCCACATTGAACACTGGGTGCACACCAAGGAATGGTGGAATACTGACCTCAAAGGAATTGTCTCAAATAGACTTAGTGATGGTGTATGACCCATATCGGAGCGGGCGAAGCTTGCGGTGGAGTCCAGGAAGGCGCTCCTTCTACAAATGTAGCCACACTTTGTCACCCACTTGGAAGTTGTGTTGCACTCGATGCTGATCATTTCACTACTTGTACTTAGCATTGGATCTTTCCAATATGCCATGAACCTATTGGAAAATGTGTTGAATGCGCTCAATGAAGCTGTTCGCCTTGAAAACTTTAGACTGGATATGAGCTGAATCAACCTGAGTAGCTACAAATGGCATGGCTATGTCAATGGGACATAATGGCTAGAATCCCAAGACCACCCGAAAGGGGTTGTGGTTGGTTGAGCTACGAAGGGCCCGGTTATAGCTATGTTTTACATAGGGGAGACTCTCATCCCATGTGCATGGATTCTTTGAGTTGTACATGCGCAAAATGTGTACGATCATCCTGTTGACGACCTCTGTCTGGCCATCGGTCTGGGGATGGAAAGCTGTGGACTTTGTGAGCTTGGTGTCTAGAATTGACCATAGGCTAGAACAAAATGTACTAAGGAACCTGCTGTCCTGATATGAGATTATAGACTGTGGGATCCCAAAGTGTACCCACAGTCATTCAAAGAAGAGTTTAGCAGTGGCTTCTGCTGTGATATTCTTCTTGTAGGACGCCATTATGGCCATCTTTGAGAATCTGTCAACGACCATAAACACACAGTCATTGCTGTACTTAGTATAAGGAAGGCCTGACATGTAATCCATTAAGATGGATTCCCAAGGTCGACTAGGGATAGGAAATGGAGTATAGAGGCCTTGCTTCTTGATGGATGGTTTGGCAATGGCGTAGGTAGTGCAAGATCAGATGTACTTCTTGACGTCATGTTGAAGGTTCTACCAAAAGAAATACTTTTGCAGTACTACCACTGTTTTCTCGACCCCAAAATTCCCAACGACTCGACTATATTGTGCTTCCCAAATCATATTGGCACACTCGCTTGAAGGAACACAAAGGTGTCCCATGTGACATAGTAGTACATCCTGGAGGTGAAATTTTGGAACTTGGTTTCCCTCCGAGAGTGTCTAGTATGTGTGGTTGAAATATGAATCACTCTTGTAGAGAAGCGGCCAATTATAAGTCTCATGCCCACAAGAGTTGAGCACGGTGGTTATCGCCATGATCGGTGGTCGATTGAGGCAGTCTACAACATTATTGGTGCTTCCCTTCTTGTACTTGATGTTCAAATGAAATTATTGTAGATATGTGGACCACTTCTGTTGGCGATCGTTCTGTAACTTCCCTTGTGTTTGTATGAATTATAGGGGTTGATGGTCTATGTGGATGATCGTTTCCTTCCCCAAAATGTAATGCTTCCATTGTCGGCAAGCCTGTATAATGGAATACATCTCTTTGTCATAAGTGGGATATTTGCAGACTATGTCAGACTATGATATGCCATTGGATGCCCTTGTTGAGTAAGGGCTGCCCCAATAGCATAGTTAGAGGCATCTATCTCGATCTCAAATGGTTATTGTAAGTCAGGTAATGTGAGCACTGGGGCATAGTAGAGGTGATGTTTCAATTCTGCAAATTCCTTCTATTGAGTTTCCAACCAAAAGAATTTTTCTTTCGCTCCTCCCATGGTGACTTGACTCAAGGGCCAAGTGATATGAGAGAATCCAAACATGAACCTGCGGTAGAAATTAGCAAGGCCCAGAAATTTGTGAAGCTCTGTTAGAGTAGTTGGGGCTAGTCAATCCTGAATGACTTGGATCTTGGTTGGATCCACATGTACCCCACATTCATCAATAATGTATCCCAGATACTGAAATTGGGTCATGCCAAAAGTGTACTTGTCCAAATTGGCACACAACTTGTGCTGCCGCAGTGTTTGGAGGACCCATCGGATGTGGTGGAGGTGCTCTTCCCAAGTCTGGTTGAATATCAGGATGTCATCCAAGTAAACTACTACAAATGATTTGGTGAATGGCCACAATATGTTGTCCATCAGTCTCATGAAGGTTGCAGGAGCATTCTTCAGCTCGAAAGGCATGACCAACCATTCTAAAAGGCCCTCTTTGGCTTTGAAGGTAGTCTTCCACACATCGATTGGTTCGATAGGTACCTGGTGATACCCAAAATTTAAGTTGATCTTGCTAAAATATTTTTCCCCTTTAAGCTGGTCTAGGAGGTCATTAATCTAGGGTATTGGGTACCTATTCTGGACAGTGATCTTGTTCAACACCCGATAGTCAATACAGATTCTCCAAGTCCCATCCTTCTTCTGCACCAACACGATCAGGCTCCCACAGGGCGATGAAATTGGCAAGATGTGACCCTCCTGCAGCAGCTCCTGAAGTTTCCTCTTGATTTCATCATTCTCCAGAATAGAGCATCGATAGATTAGTCCATTGGGAAGTGACACACCTTGGTTCAGATCGATGGGGTGCTTGAATTGACAGTGAAGAGGCACCCCAGTGGGTGAGGTGAATATGTCCCGATACTCCTCCATGACCTTGTCCATTTTTTGTTGTCTTGTGGAGGGTCCCTGTCTGGAGGTCATGGCCACGATCTTCTTCTTTCCCTAAGGGCGGATCATCAAGAAAACAAACTTCCCGGTTTTGGAAATGAGCTTACTACATTGTTTTGCAGTAACCAAAGAGATAGTGGTAGGAGGTGGTACCTCTAGTATCTTGTACAAATTATTTCCCAACGTAATAATAACAGCGTGAGGCCAGGAATCATACACAACATGTCTCTTCCATAAGTATGGTTGACCTAATAATACATCACAAACATAAATAGGAGAAATATCACATAATACCTCATCAGTGAAGGGCTTGATGCTGTACGGAAGGCAACACTGCTGGCTGACGCAAAGATATCGTCCTTGGTGAAGCCACTCGATGGTGTATGGCTACAGGTGTAATTTGGTCGGCAAACCCATCTGCTTCATGAACTCTACTGAAATCGGGTTCTTTTGGCTCCCATTGTCGATAATGAACTATAGCGGGGAACCCTTTACCCACATCTGGGAGTGGCAAAGACGCTCCTCCTCCTTTGAATCTTTTGGTTCTTCCTTTTGGATCTTCATGGTGGCAATAGTGGCGTTGGGATCTGCATTGATGATCTTCTTCCCTCTATCATTCCCCTTCTCAGGGTATGATTCAGTGTTAGAGTATGCATTTGA
Organism: Pseudotsuga menziesii; assembly: GCA_001517045.1. Lineage (NCBI taxonomy): Eukaryota > Viridiplantae > Streptophyta > Pinopsida > Pinales > Pinaceae > Pseudotsuga > Pseudotsuga menziesii. Next base: position 49,707 of record LPNX010141198.1, read on the forward strand.
TTTAGAAGCCTTTATCTCGGCCACCAGTGACTGCTTGGCCCAACACTCGTGTTGTGAGTGGGGCTCTTATGGAACTCACGCCACTTTCCTGCTTCCTTCTTTGGATTTACAGTGTTTCTCTTTGCTTATGGCTTTGGCAAGTTTTCTTGAGTCTCCATGCCTTGGATGTGTCTTTGGTTCTGCGGTTTGGGGGCACCTTTCCCTTGCTTCTGATTCGCAGATCCAAAGTCTCACTTTTTCTTTTTGAATTTTTGCTCAATTTTGGTAGCATACTGATATGTTGTACTAAGCAAGGAGATGTCAAGGAACTCCATTTCCTCATGAATGTATCTATGCAGAAAACTGTGGCACTTCAGCACCAAATGTTTCTCTGAATCTTTGATACCCAACTTGGTGCACAGGGTATGGAACAGATTTGTCAGCTCACGCACATCTTTATCTCTTTGATGTCGTAGCGTAGTCCATTGTATGTACTTGTCCTCATAGCTCCCAACTGGATAATATTGTCCATTTATGGCATCTTGAAAAGAATTCCAAGTGGGTATGATCAAGAACAGAGAGGGTTCCTCCTCATCCTTTCTCTCACAGTAGGTTTCCCACCAGTCCTTGACATGGGGAGTAGCTTTGAGTAGAGAAAAAGTAATATTTTCCTAGTCGGAAAAGTCATGGACCGAGAAATATCCTTCTAATAGATTCAACCATCTATCTACAATGTCTGCATCTATTTGGTTATCAAATATGGGAATGTCAAAGTTTACTTGTACCTTAAAAGGGGTTGCGCCTCCAGAGTGGCTGCTAGATGCAGATGCACCGCCAGTGGGAAGTTGTTGAAGGATCTGGGTGAAGTTATCCATCATCACATTCCTTTGTTTTTCAAGGGCCTCCTTGAGAAACATTTTGATAGGATCTTCTGCACCCTCATATTTCCTTTCGTCCCCCATGGGTGGTCATCTAGATTTGCGAGGTTGATCTTGCAAAGGGTCAACCAGATTGAGCCCTAACTCTTTATACCCCACCCTCGTTGGGGACATGCAAAGAAGGATCAAGAAAGAGCAGATTTCTTTGATACCATTGATCCGGATTTATGCAGGAATGGAACAGAATACACACATAACCTTAGAAACAATTATGCAGCGGACATAACACTTCATTTCATTAATCAATAACTAAAACTTGTTTACATACAGAATGGAAATAAACTAGCTAGAGTGTTGGTAGCTTATCTCTAAGAAGAGATGTGGTGGCTACATGCCTCTGAACTCTCTGTCTTACAATGAGGCTTGAAGGCCTATATATTATTAAGAAACAATTAAAACCCTACACATCCAAAAACCTAACCCTAGGAGGTGAAACACCAGAATGTGGGCCCCGTTGGGTAACTTGTTACATCAATTTCCTGGGGTCGTAACTTTAGCATACTACCTCCATTTGATGTACATGATACATCATTAGAAATATCTATTTAAGGACTACATCCATAAATGAAAAATATTGAGTCCAGGATGAACTCGTATTTACCCGACCATTCGATGCTGAAAAAACGTCATTTAGGGCCTCAAAACGACTCCGAAAGTTTAGGACCCGAAAACTGCCAAAAATATTAAATTGTGCTACAATTAAGGAAACTAAAAAAAAGAAACAATGGTGGGGGTCCAAGTGGAATAGGTGGGTGGCCACCAATATCCTCCTGGATCACCTTGGTAAGAATGTAAAGCTTATAAGAAAATTGCTTCTACTCCAATATTAACAAAAGAACATGTATAAGGTCGTTAATGTAAGCGATGCAAATCTGTTTCATGCATTGATGTTGAGCTGTGAGACATGAGGGGTCTATAATATACTAATTTCTAACTTTTCATATGGATTCAAAATCCATTTGCAGAGTAAAAATTTAGTAAAATGTACAAATTCATTGTCAATATTGTAATTTTCCATTATCGGAGTGACACAACTAAAAATGACCAAACAAATGACCAATTGTTATGTGGTCATTTTTAGTTTAGTTCTTATCTTATGACCAAATTGGTCATTTATCTTGGTCCTTTTTATTTTAGTTCTTATCCCATGACCAAATTGGTCATTTATCTTGGTCATTTTTAGTAAGCTCACTTAAAATTTCTCAATTTTGGTCATTTATCCCTAGAAAAAACTATGGGGACCAATGTTTTTTGTTTTCTGGTCACTTATATCTCATTTTGTACTAGTGAACGGGTTTCTATGATATGGTTTTAATGTGGTTCGGGGAATTATATGTGGTGATATTATACAGTTTTATTTTCAGTACGGTGCTCTTGGGAGTGCACGACGTGACGTGATGCTTTCTTGTGGTCATTTAAAATGGTTCTTCAATCGTGACCTTATGGTCTAATGCTCGTGGCATGGTGAAAGTGTAACACCATTGGAACTTTCTCACTATATTCCATTGTTTACACTGGCCATTTATCCCACTTCTAAAATTCAAGTGAGGAAAATGAACACATGCGCTTTCTCACTCGTTTTTGGTTAGAATGATGAGGAAAAGTTGGAGTGTGCTCAATTTCATTTCTCAACAAGTGTCTAATTTTATGATAGATGAAGAGAAGCATAATACTTTCTCAAAATTTTGTAATTTATTTTAGTGAGCACTGACCCTTTCTCTCGCAATAGTAATTCTTAGGTGGAAAGGTCAAGAATCACTAGACTTTTCTCAAACTCTTGTAAATTGAGTGAGAAACTAGAACTTTGTATCACTCTAGAAATAGAGGAGAAGGATCATCGACCCTTTCTCAAACTCTTGGACCTTTCCCACATTTTTAGGTGTAAGTTAATGAGTTTATAAGTTTTATTTGGGTGTTTGATTTCTATGTTTTATTTTTAATTTAGATCCTGAAAAGTATCTTTGTGATGGGACCAAACTTATAAACTAACATAATGTGTTGGGAAATGATGGGAGAAAGCTTAGAAACTAACATATTGTGAAGGGAAATCCTATCTCAACAATGGGAGAAATCTTCTAAAATAATTGAGTCTATCGGGAAAATATTATGGTTGAGGTTGCCTTCAGAATCCATGGCAATAAATTTTTCTTAAATTCCAATGGCAAATTAACACATTAATATAGTGAAATATAATAAAGAAAAAGTAGTTTTACTCCCACATAATTCACTAATGTTGGATACACATTTAAATAAAGGAAATGGAAGGTCGCAAATTAGTGGAAGAATCACATTCATAATGAGATAGAAAGAAATAATTCGTCATGCACAAATTATAAAACACATAATCATAACATGATCAAGAATTTTGAAGAAAAGTCAACAACATTCCATGAATCAAAATGATCAATAATTTTGAAGAAAATTCAACAACATTCCATTAATCAAAATGTGTTTCTAGAATAACCTGATTGGATCCCATACTCCATATATAATCAAAACAAAATTGTACAAATTTTCAATGTACTGAATTGACTGTCCGAAATTGAAATAAGTTGTTGTCTCTTTTTCTTAACAACGTAGAAAAGAGAAATATTAATTAAGATAACGTAAATAAACAAGAGTTTCTGAATTTGTATCATTCTAGGAATATCTCCCACTATGTGTGCCAATCCTTGATCTCATTAGAGAGACCATCTCACATATGTTCAAATTAAACTTCAAGCTTCAAAAATTTAGGCTCGATTTCCCTATCTAACTCTAACCGTATCAGGCTTGTGAAAGATTTTATCCATGATGCTAATTTTGTAGATTGATAAATGAAGTTGTTGAGAGCGTCATGATCAACATTGGTCAATTCATTAATTACTTCTTTGATTTCCTTCCTTTCAAATTGAATAGAATATATCTTTGACCCGACCATCTTTGCCACCTTTAACTCATCGAGGGCCATAACTTTGAACATATCCATCGTTCTATATGTGGAGCTCCAAACTTCACTACAAATCTGTCCCATCTTCATAATAACCTTATTTTATTTTTCTTGCATGGAATCTGGGGCATTTTTCCAGGCTCTTATTTTTCCAACTCCTTCTCAATTGTTGGAAGATTCATGGTAATTTCCTCATATTGTTGCTTCCATTTATAAATTTCCTTTGCATACTGTTAAGTCACCTTTGATTCATATTTGATCAATTCAACTTCATTTGTGATCTTTCTCAAGCTCACATATCATTGTTGCAACTCCTTTAGCTGAATAATATAATTCTTATGAGAGTCCATAAGATTTCAATTAATTTTAATGGCCTCTTGTTTTAATTGGTCTAAAGATAATTTTTTTTTTGAAAATATTGAGTTGAAACTCAGCGTAGTCTCTTTCCATATCCAATTCCCTCATGCACTCCTCATGTTCTAATTCCAATAGATCCAGATCCTTCTTATGCGTTTCTTTCAACTACTCCTATTCCATTAAGGATTTATGACGGACTTCATTCAAATGGTTATTCATCTCTTCATATAAATTCTTATATTTCTCTATTTATTCCTTATATTGTTCCATTGGATTTATGATGTCTCTCACCAAAGAGACATTCACATTTTATAATACCCCAATAAACAAGGCAACATCAGTTTTAATTTCCCCTAGTTTATTTCCCTACATGTCCAAAACTATGATGTTTCTAGTATTCCCTTTAGTCTTGTTGATGTATTTGTAACTTCAGAATGTATTCACTTATGTATTTCATATATTGTATTTGATTGGTCCCCTATGTTCCTATTGGGAGAATCATTAATGTAAAAAAGTCATGTAAATTCATAGAGGTTAACCCTCCTTGTTGATCAGGGGTTAAAGTCCCCGCAATTGTAGGGAACTAGGGTTATTATACTCTCCTAGAGAATCCGACCTTGGTAAGCTATTGTCCAGTCAAGAATTAGTATAAATAGAGAGTAAGCCTCTCTATTTATAACACAGTCACTCACACTCAGTTGTAGCACATGAGTGAGAGAGAAGGAGCCGGGATAAGAGAGAGAACAACTGGTGGAGATCATATTTTATGTCTTTGGGTTTTATTGCTGCCATTGGTGCTTATTCTATCTCTGAGGAAGTTGCGGGGTTTTTCCTTTATGGTTTCCCTGAGGAAAATATTTGTGTATATTTTCTCTTATGATTGATTTTTTTGCATGTTATTCTCTCAGATAATATCCTAAGATCATTATTGCTTAAATGATAAAAATCTAACAAGTCTTCTGTCTCTTGGAATGCCTTTTCGTAATATGCTTCCTTCCTTAATCAGCAAAATAATCTCACAAGGAGACACGAATTGTATCTACCTCCATGGGTTGAAGGTACCCTCTAGATTTCATAGCTAGCGGTGTCCCTAAATTGAGTGGGGATGTTTGCAAAACAAGATGCTTGTCCTTTTTCTATTGTTCATATTTTTTCAATTTTTCTTCATCTCTTTTGATTTCCTCTTTGTCTTTTTCCTCCTCCTTTTGATAAAGTTCCTAGAGGACTAGAACTATTGACACTTCATTTTCATCCTCTTATTTATGTTTATTCTCATCCTCTAAGTCTCTGCGGATTTCTTCTTCTATTGCTCTTAAACATTCTTCCTCTACCACTTGGAAGATATTTTGTTTTATTTTCCATTATTAATATTTTTCCACTCTGCTTCACTCTTCCTCTTTGTATTTGTGGTGGTATTCCTCCATGGATTTTTGACATTCTTCCTTCACTACATTTTGAGCCTCAACCGCTTATCGCACTGCTTCGTCATCAGCTTGTTTCTTCCTTTCTATCCTCTTCTATTCTTCTTCTTCCATGACTTGCTATATATCTTCTTTTATTTTCCATTATTTTTCTTTGGTGGCTATGCTATGTTCTTCCTCCATGTATTTGCAGTGTTCTTCCTCTGCTACTTTTTGAGCTTTGGTAACTTGTCATGCTTCTTCAAGATCATCTTGCTTCCTCTTGTGTAGCCTCTTCTGTTGTTATTCTTCCACAATCCTTTAGCCTTCTTCTGTGGCCCTACGACATTCTTCCTCTGTGGTTTTTTTTATATAACTTTTTTAGCATGGAGCATCATGTTGAGATTTTTTCCTTGTTTGTTCATCATAACAATATGTTACCATTTTGTCTCTATTTATTCTATATTGGTCCCTCTTAATTTCTTGTTCTACCTCATCTATGAAGGAAGCTCTTCTATCAATTTTGACAGTACACTGAAGAGATAACTACCTTTGGTATAGTATCCCTTTCTCCATTTCCGAGATTTTTTCAAGAACTTCATCAAAGGAATTATCCATTTGAAATATAATTTCTTGATGGTGTTCCTTGTTTATGTATGTAAGATGTAATGATAATTATCTAAAATGTGCTTCAATCGCCTTCCTAGGGTCATGCCTTTTTTCTTTGCAAATACAAGCTTCATCTCTTCCAATAAATTGGCTTCCTTATGGGCATGATGAGAATTAGCTTAAGTTAAGGATCCAATGCAAATGGGGAATCCATACCAAGATTTCGTACTCTTCTGGCTCAATTATTCTCTAATGCCTTTTATGATAGTTTGGTAAGGAATTTCATGGGAAAGTAATCGATTAATAACATAGATAGGTAGAAAATGTGGGGATGTAATCATGGTGAATATTCGAATGTAGGTAAAGAAATCTAGGCTTACCAATCACCAATTTTTGACAGGGCTTACATGGCTTGGTTATTTAGCATTGGCATAGGTTTTCTAAAAATAAAAAATACAACAGGCACAAAAATAGGTGCTAATATCGTATAAATGGGGTTTATAATAGAACATACACAAATCTTTGCAGTAAACATGATTGAGAAATAAATATTCCTTCCAATTCCAGTTCATGAATGGAAATGCATTGCAAGAAGAAATATCATCAAATAGAAAATAAATCGTATGAACCTTTCCATTGCTAGGTATTTGTTTTGCATTTTTTAGGGATTTGAAGAGGTTGTCAAACATGATGCTCTCCCAGTTGAAAACTTCTCCAATTTCTATCACATGATGCACTAGGGGTTCCCATTCCAATGGGAAGTGTGTGGAAGTTTGAAGGCCATTCAAGTGACATAACATTACCATGAGTATCTTATATGGTCTGCAAAAAATTATGTACCGTATATCTCTTAGTGGAATTCTCTATGAAGGGATGGCCCTCAGCTTGCCACTCCTTGGTGAGTTCGATAGGGTTTGGGTGTTTATGGAAAAAAATTTCCATGAAAATGTGTCCCATGAATACCTAAAGGTCATTTAGCTTATAAATATGCTTGAATGAGTCATGTATGAGAGAGGTGATGACCTCACCTTCTACATCCATGATCACTTCATTTTGCAGATTAACGTTTTCAAATAACAACCTGGATGCAACATTCAAATGGTATGGCATCAAGATCATCCTAGCTGCAATGGCATACACACATATATTCTAGATGTTTTGATACGTGTCCTCATCATCGTCATTCTTCCTTAGATAATATCTGATAGATTTCTTCCTAGTTCGGGTCACCTTCGAATCCCATCATTGCATCGGTTTTTGATAATAATGTCAATCCTTCTACCAAGGTCGATGTATGGATTTCCTCTACATCCTTATTGGGAGGACCTCTACATGAGTGTGCCTTCAACATCTCATAAAACTACAAAAAATGAGGTTCCTTAGAGGTGCTTCGGAAACCGATCTATCGATAGTGAGCAAAAGGAGAAAACACCATATAAAGAAATCCTTTTACAAATTCAAAATTTAATCACTAAAGGCGATGAATATGCCCCCTGTAAGGTGACATTTAATGAGCCAGCAAGGTGCATCTACACCGTTGGATGTGGCATCCAAAAATGTATATGCACCCTATTGGTGCATTAGATGTTTCCCTAAAAAATAAAAATGATTGTAAGTAAATGAGTTGTACTTTATTCTAATGTTGTTCCAAGTAAATTCAATGAAATGGTGATTGAATGGCATGTAGTAAGAAACCCATAATGCAACAATACAATCTGCAATATTTGGAATCCCTGCAGCCACAACATTTAGTGTTTCACTACGTGGTGCTTATTACAACAAGAACTCCGCAGTGCAACAATAAATATTCTAATGACCAACATCCCCACAACCGCCACATTTATTGCTACTACAGTGTGCTTATGAAAACCTCATTAAATTTTTTTATGGAAATTGTGATAGTATATATGATTCGTTGCCACACATGAGATTTTTACAGTTTATTGGATTCATTACCACATGTGATATTTTAACAGTATATTGGATTCGTTACCACACGTGAGATTTTGACAGTATATTGGATTCATTACCACACGTGAGATTTTGATAGTATATTGGATTTGTTTACACACTCAAAATCGTGATAGTATATTACCATCCCCATCCCATGCCCTATCCTCAAAACACCTGAAACACCTGTCATCAACTGACAAAACAAAGAAGGGGTGCTGCTAGTAGTTAAGGGTGTCATTTTCAACTTTTTGGATAACCCGTGTGATGCTTCATGGTGCATGCAGATGGGTGCTAGGGAGGGGATGGTAATGTGATGTAAAATTAGTACCAAGCAGGGGACTGAAAGGCTATGCTTTCGGATGGTTATTGATCACTGTATATTAAATAAATGTGTGATCATGTATAATTTTTGGGATGTAATTACATTAAATTTTATTGTATGCATACATTAATTATATTTTCCTCTACTTGAAATATGTGATTATCAGTTGATGATAGGTGTTTTGAGGATACACAAAGCTTAAAGGGTTATTTTTACATTAAAAAAAAAAATTAAATTCTATTTTTATAGTTCCAGTTAAGAAGGGCATAATTTATAGCGACATTTCAAAGGAAAGGGAAAATTTTCAAATTACTTGTCAATACTGTTATAGCCGATTTTACCACACCAGGTAGATCACACATTTATGGCATTCCCTGTCCCTCTGCAGACTCCTGAGACCTAATGGACTTATTTATGCTTTGATGTTCCAATATCATCCCAAAAAATTATCTGTTTATACATATACGCAACTTTTAAAGCAATACCCTCGTGTATACGCAACTTTTGACCTCAAACCCACATACATCAGGATGTGTGCAAAATGACAAATGTTCTTGTATTTTTCCTCATTTGAGTCCGAATAAATTGACTCTTGGCCTTCCAAATTCCTTGAGAATGATTGGATTCAACCCTCCATTACCTCTTTGGAGTGTTATATAAGGAACCCCTTGGAGACATTGAAGAAGGAGAAAATGAAGAGAAAGAAAACTATAGTCCATTGTTGCCTCAACTTTCCTTATACTTGAGTCTTCATCCCTTTGTCCCTTGGAACACATAGTGTTCTTCCCAAGATTGCATTTTATTTGTGAGCTTTCTATTGAGATATGGAGGATTGAAGTGGTGGAGGCGTAGGTGGAGGACTCAGTTTCTTCGGTTTGTAGAAGTACTGACAGAGTTTGTCACTATTGTATCTCTGATTTATTAATAGAAATATCTTTTCCTGTCCAATTCATGTGCATTTTAAATATGAATATTGAATCCATGAACGTATTTAATTTCTTATACATGGTTGATTATATATGCTAGAATATCTCTAAAAAATTTATATATATCATGCTTTCTTTGTTTGTTGTTGTTGAGAGAAAATTGTAATTGCAATTGCATTGGAAAATCTCAACGGGGATCTACTTCAACCGTTTGGAATAAGGTATGATTCGATATCCCTTACTGTTATATTTTCTTACTGTTCTTGCATATTGGGAAAGATTTATTTCTTGTGTCATACTATTTGTTGTGGTACCCCCAAGCCATAGGAAGTTTCTCTCTGTAATAGAATTGGCGACTCCGCTGGGGAGGTTCCTAGTTGTTTTTATTTGGGGGTTGGGTATTCAATGGGTTTGAATTGCTCTTTATTTCTTTGTTTCTGTGTCAGGTCTGGAGGTATGTTTTCCCAATAGTGTCCTAAAGGATTAATTTGGTCTTGGCTTATCTGTTTTCCCTAATTTTCTTCCTTTTTCTTGTTGTATGCAAGTATTTGCATTACAGTCATGTATACACACAGTTTTCTCTTGAATTCCCGCGTATGTACATAGGTTTAGTGCATACAGTCACATATGCTTTGATTTTGAGCCTTTTATGGAGGATTGAGTGTTTTTTTGTGAGTTTTTATGATTGTTGATTATTCTTGGGTATTGTTGGTGTCTATATACAACCTCTATTTCTGACCAGAGACCCCTTTTGTTTTTTTTTTTAATTAGGTTTTGTTCTTGTCATTCATTTCTTATTTTTTTGTTTTGGGATTAGTGCATTAGGTCTCTTTTGTCTTGGTGCCTTTCTTGGATTTTGTTTGTGAGTGGCTATAGGGTCTGAGAATTGTAGAGTCTATTAGTGCAATTTATATCTCATTTAATTTAAAAAAAAATACAATTTTTTTTTTTTGCTTTTGCATCATTATGCATTCTTGCATTTTTGCATTCACATGGTACTTGCATTAGGTTTTTATTACCATGAATTATAGTTAGGTGTTCATTTAGGAATGATTTCATTCTCATTTGAAGGAAAAAAAATGCATCTCATGTAGTGGCATACCATGTTTTTCATTCGACAAAGATTTGCACTTGGCATGGTTTGTTAAGTGTGCACTTTGATTTCACTGCTGAGTCTTCATATCACTAGTTGCACGACCATTTCCTTTTGAGTAATTACAACCATTAAAATCAACTCTTAATTAAAATGAACTACACATTTTTGTTTTATAGGGTTCACCAATAAGATTAGGTTTTAGAGTCTTGGAATAGTTCATTGTGAGTCAATTCTCTAAGACTAATAAACAAAAACAATTAGGTGTTTGTCTAGGAGAGAGTGATAAATACTTGGTATAATTAGCGTTTCTTAGGAATATCCTCTTACACATGAGTCAATATGAGGCAGCGCACACAATTTTTATTGGGATGACCCCTGGTTACTTTCTGTGAGCACCAGAGATATTTCCAGGATCGTATTCATATTTGGGGGCCTTTGAGGTATTGATTGGTGCACCCTTGGGTTTCCAGTTGTGCTTTTAGGATTTGGGCTTTGCTAACTTGCCCATATGGTCGATCCCACCTATGACTGTCCACCTGAGCATTGATTATATTGGGGTGACCTTAGTTTCCTTACCTAGGTATCGCAGGGGGTACTTGCAGAGGTTATTTTGTAGGTGTCTTGGCTAGGTAGGGGTCGAACAACATAGTCTCTTTATGCATTGAAGATGAGGGAAACTATAATTGGTTACGAACCTCCGCTTGTAGTGTATCGGAGTCTTAAGCCTCTCCTAGGTGAGGCATACCTATTGCATTCGGGAGCTTGCATGTACTCCCCTTGGTTTTCTTTTTTTTGGATATATATTTTTTAGGAGTGTGCTCTATGTACGATAGATTTCTTAGGGTTTTGTAGTTATATTGTGTCTTTTATTTTTGTTTATTCATTGTGGATCCAAGTGCGGTGCTCCGCTGTTCTTATCATTTAGTAGGACTTTCTCCTTCTACGTCCCCTCCTTGTTTGGGAGAGAGAACCAGACAGTCTAGGAGGACTAACTCTCACTTTGATTCACACACCATGAGTGACCATGAGCTTGAGATCCCAGAGATCCATCATCTTCCTCATCCTGTATGGGAGGATGAACCTCCAAGCACATATGGGAATCCGTTGGGATCTGACCATTCTATATTTGGGACATTTCCTGATGATCCTTCACAATTTCTGGGCTACATGAATGAAAATCACTTGTATTGGTCGCATAGTATGAACCGTGAGAGTCACCATGCACCCACTAGCACTATAATAATAAGGTATGGCATGCCATACCTTCCCGAGATCGGTATGACACCCTATGTTGGATTGGGTGTTGACCCTGGTGTTGCGCCTGGGGGCACTTCCATTCCTTTCCAGGAGGAGAGGTTTGGTAGCATTAGTCATATTACACCTTCCATCCCTGCGGTGGAAGCTTACTCAGATGTGCATCCTAGACCTAGCATTGCCATTCTTATTTAGGGGTATAATCCTAGACATGTGAATATTGGGGGCATGAGTTACATCCCTTCCCATACTCCATCATCTTCAACACTGGTTCCTTCAAATGATTTTTTGACGACAAATCCTCTTCCTAACTCTAGTGGTCCTTCGGGCTAGAGTTCTACCGTTAGCCATGTTCATCCCGCGTCTAGTCACACCATAGTGTCACAAGGTTATGTGCATCCTTATGTGTCAGCTAGGTATGGACCATATTATGGAAAGTCTTATGGGTAGTCTTATAAGACATATTACGAGCAGTCTTATGGAACATCCTATGGAACATCTTATGGACAAACTTATGCACCTTATGGGTTCGAGTATCGACCCACTTATCAGTCTCCTAACTATGGATTCGTAGCACCTCAGTCTCAAGGTACTCCAAACTACAATATGAAACCCTAAATGGTTCAAATGGGAGGAGGTTACTATCCCACTGGCCAAGGCCATGGTGTCTATAATAAGCAACCCTATGTGAACCAACCTTATCAGGGAGCTTGGAACCAAATTCCTAATCCTAGACACCCTTTCCTTGTAACGCTAAACCTGCATGACTTGTTGAGATTGAAAAATGATCCATTTTCTCATGACCCAGCATGGTCGATCGTTCTTGTCAAGTTTCCTTTAGATGTTCCAAAGTTTGAGGGTAAGTGTGGTGAATATCCTGGTGAGCATGTCATGAAGTTCCACCTTTGGTTCTCTTTGAACTCCTTGAATCACGATTCGGTTTGTTTGAGACTATTTCAACGCACCCTTATAGGGCTTGCGATGAAGTGGTATATAGAGTTGCATGGGGGGACTTATACATTGTTTAATGACCTAGATATGACCTTCCTCAATCACTTTCAGATACCCATGTGTTACGATGCCGGTACTGAACTCTTGTCAATATTTCAGCAGGATAAAGCCATGCATATATCTGATCAGATTCAAGAGTGGAATAGAAGGAAGAGATTGATTAGGGCCTTTATACCACCAAAGTTCCTTTTGGAATGGTTCCTTAAGTATTTATTTCCTTACATAGCGAAGGATGTTTCCACATCCAGAGTGAAAAATAGGAGCAAGATATATTTAGAGCTCAAGAATTGGATTTGATTTATGCTCAATCTGAGCTTTTGTATGAGATCATACCGAATGCACCTAGATCCAATTTCGACCCTAATATTAAACCTGGGCCACATGCTGATGGAATTGTTGGCTCTGCAAGTGCTAAACCCGTACTATTGGTTACAAACCAAATGAGTAATTTTTTTGTTAACCAGCCTGCGTCAAGACAAGCTATGGCTTTGTCTCATCCTACCCAAATTAGGGATGTAATTTCAGTGCGATTGTCGAAACAAAAAGGTAACTAGCAACTTGGATGGAATAAAAAGAAAGGTAAAAACAATTGAAAGGGTGGGAATAAGAATGGAAATGATAATAATGAAAAGAACAACAACAATGCTGGGGGGGACAAGAAACCTAAGCGTACGGTCAAATTTCCTTGTAGCTATGTGGGGATGGTCACCTCACTCACTTGTGCCCTTGAATGGAATATGCCTCAAAGTTCATCGCATAGGGCCCAACTGTGCTGAAAAATCCTTTACCACAAAATCAGAATATGAAATCAAGTACCATGGATCCTGGTGGTTCTTATGGTGGGACTCCGAACTTGTCGGACACTGCTAGTGGCCTTGGTTGCATTAACATGGTGAATTACAAAAATGTTGTGAATTGTTCTAAAGATTATGGTATGTCACAACCCGACCTAGGAAAAGAACCCACTCCACCTGAGAGCCCTTTGCATATTGAAAAACCTAGTGATAAGCCTGAATCTTTGCCTCACATTCCTATGGGAGTCTTGAAGCATTCGAGGCACAATCCTAATGCCCGAGCCACTGAGAACTATTCTATCATCGATGATTTGGGCTAGAATCCTTGTGCAATGTCTGCATTAGAAGTTCTTCATATTTGTCCTCCGCAAAGGAAATCCTTGTTGTCTGCTCTTGGGGTGGCTAATGGAAACTCTCCTTTTGTGATCAAATTTGAAACTCATGGAGTCCAACCTTTCTTTCCTTACTATGTGTCCCTTTTGGTGCATGTGGAGTGTCTAAACAACACCATCAAATGCAAAGTGATTGATGAGGGTGTTGCAGCTTTCGTGATGTCTTTGTCATGTTGGAAGGGGTTGGGTTCTCCCACGTTGTCAAAGTCAGGAAACATGTTAACTGTGTTTGATGGAAGAAATTTTCAGCTGCATGAAATTCGTCCTTCCATTGAGGTCCAATTGGGAGGGATTACTGTTGCAATTGAGGTCGAGGTGGTTGATGTGCCCCTTGACTATAATATTTTACTGGGTAGGAACTGGATTTACATTATGCAAGCGATCGCGTCGTCACTCTTTCGGGTTGTTTGTTTTCCTTTGGATGGGAATTTTATGGCGGTCGATCAAAGATCATTTGATAACTCTAGTTCAAAAGCATCGTTGGGAGCTTCTATCCCGGTTATCAATCATTCTCAGCCGACAATTGAGAATATTGGGGTGGGAATGTATCCTTCACTAATAGGAAATTTTAGTTGTGTTGTGCTTGTTCTTATGATCGGTTCTAGTCTTGGTAAGGCTTCAACATCATTGAATTCAATTCATTTTTTCACTTTGCATATGGAATATCCTTGGACTCTTCCTTCTCTGAGCACGTCGAGGGAAGTTTCTATACCTACCGAGACAGACATGCCGGTGCCTACAGATATAGTGGCTTATAAAGCTAATCTTGATTTAGTTGTAGAGTCTAGTCTTTCCTCTTCGCGGATGGAAGAGGAGGACCCTTATGTATTTCCTTCTTGGGCAGTGTCGTCCTCTCACTCACATGACTACCTCGATGACATATTTCCATTGGACGAGGCTATTCTCGAGGCTATCTTTGGGTTAGAACAACCTTGGGGAGATTTGCATCATAGATATTATTTCCTCCCTAAGCTTGATGAATTTAAGGCGATATTTAGTGAGAAAATTTGTAGGCCCATGGTCCCATTAGGCTCTCCTAGCAAGTATGTTGAAGGGAATATGGCTAACTTATCACCATCTGTACCTATCAATATTTCTTGTGTTCCTGGAAAGATTGAAAACATGTACATTGGGGCAGATTGTTCCCTATTTGAGATTAAAGGGTACATCGAGATTTTTAAATAATTCTGAGAAGCATTCTCTTGTTTGTATGAAGAAATTCTAGGAATTGACCCTCGCATTGTCGAGCATGAAATCAAAACCTATCTGGATGCTAATCCTATTCGACAACGCTTGTGAGCAATGAATCCTAGGAAAGCGCATGAGATTAATGTAGATATAGAGAAGTTACTCAAAGATGGATTCATCTATCTCGTCCCCTTGACGTAGTGGGTGTCAAACCCCGTTTCAGTGGATAAGAAGCAGGGAATGATCCGAGTATGCACTGATTTTAGAGACTTAAATTGAGCCTTTTGTAAGGATAATTTACCTACACCATTTATTGATCAAATATTGGATGAGTGTGTGGGGAGAAATTTTTTCTCCTTTATGGATGACTTCTTTGGCTATAATAAGATCCAAATTAAACATGAGGACCAACACAAGACTACCATTATTTGTCCTTGGGGCATGGTTGCATACCGAAAGATTCCCTTCAGTCTTAAAAATGCCAGAGCTATGTTTCAACGGGCCATGAAATTTTCCTTTCATGACCTTAAACAGATTATTGAAGTATATTTGGATGAATTATATGCTCACTCTCGATTGAGGGTGCGTCATCCTTATCATTTGCATTTGGTTTTTGAAATATGTCGTCATTATCAAATTCAGTTAAATCCCCATAAGTGCATTTTTTGTGTGAAATTTGGTCGCTTGTTAGGATTAATTGTCTCTAAGGAGGGTATAAGGGTTGATCCTTTGAAGGTTGAGGCAATACTTCAGTTGTCTCCCCCACGTAACATTATACATCTTCAGTTTTTGCAAGATATGGAAAACTTCTTGTGAATATTCGTAGTTAATTTTTCCAATTTGACCAGATTCTTCATGTGTTTGTTGAAGAAAGAAATTCCGTTTATTTGGGATGAGTGAGCCCAAGAGTATTTTGATGCTTTGAAGAAATCCTTGGCATCGGCCCCCGTGCTTAGTCCACCTGACTATAGCTGTGACTTTGTGATATATGTGGCCACATCTTAGGAGAGGATTGGCATGGTGTTGGTTCAAGAGGATGAGGAGCTTCAGTAGCATGTCATCTACTATCTTAGCTGAAACCTTATTGACATGGAGCTTTGTTATACCCATGTTGAGAAGTTGGCCTTAGCTACCGTCCATGCAGTTCTACGTTTGATACATTACATCCTTCTTTTCCAAACTTTTGTTTTAGCTCACATTAATTCATTTCAGTTCATCCTCACTCGAAGGATGATAGGGGGAAAATACAATAAGTGGATTGTGATATTGCAAGAGTTTGACCTCGAGTTTGTTTTAGAAAAAATGAAGAAGTCATAGATTTTTGCTGATCTTATCTTTTATTTTCCGAGTTTGGATGAAGGAGACGTTCATGAGGACTCGTTTGTTGATGAGAACATATTTCCCATCTCGACTCCTGACCCATGGTATGGGGAAATCATTGTCTACTTGAAAACTTTGAAGGTTCCTTCTCACCTCTCACGGGATGAGCATCGACGATTACGTCATGTATCAAATAATTACCTCATTGTGGATAAAACTTTGTACCGCTGTGGGGTTGATTCCATTTTACATCGTTTCTTAACTCATGAGGAGGCTGAGGATGTGCTGAATGATTACCATGAAGGGGCGTGTGGTGGTCATTTATCTGGGATTTATACAGCCCAAAAAATCTTGAGAGAATGGTATGTTTGGTCTTCCATATTTAAATAGTGAGTTAATGTAGTCAAGAGGTGCCACCCTTTCCAGGTGTTTGCACGGAATATGTGCTCTCACCCAACCCCTTTGCATATGATCATCAATGCCATTCCCTTCACCAAGTGGGGGGTCAATTTTATGAACTGCAACCCAGATTCGGCTAGGGGGCACCATAATATTATTGTGGCTGTTGACTATTACATGAAATGGGTAGAGGATATGCCCATAGTTAAATATGATAGTGAGAAAGCCGTGCATTTCGTATTCAACCAGATTATCACTCAGTTTGGAATTCTAAGGGATATTGTCACTGAGCATGGCAAGCACTTTCAGAACAAAATGATGGAAGAGTTGTCTTCAAAGTTAGGGTATAAGCAATAGAATTCATCTTCTTACTATCCTCAAGCAAATGGATAGGTTGAAGTAGTGAACAAGTCACTTAAGTTCATTCCCCAACAAACCATCACATAAAGAAAGACCAATTTGCACATCATGTTATATCCTGCTTTGTGGGCGTATCAAACTATGGTTAAGATTGCCGCCGATTTTTCTCCTTATTAGCTTGTGCATGGGGTGGAGTCACTTTTACTGGTTGAGTGCGAAATCCCTTCTTTGAATCTAATCATGGATCTTTCACCAGACAATTCCACATTGGAAGATCATTTGGTCCACTTGGAGCAGCTTGATGAGTAGCATTGAGATGCTTTAGTGGCTCTTGAGATTAACAAGCATCGAGTTAAGGTCCAGTATGATAAGTCTATTCGTCCTAGGAGGTTTAGTGAATATGACTTGGTTCTCTTATGGGACCAAGCTAAGGAACCCTTGGGGGAAGGAAAGTTTAATACCATGTGGCATGGGCCTTACATTGTTAAGCGTGTATTAGAGAAAGGTTCTTACTAGTTAGTCGATTATGAAGGAACAACCTTGGCCATGACGTTGGTTAAGCCTAAAAATGATCTCTATCTTAAGAAGTACTATGCATGATTTTCAGCCAAAGTTGACTTGTTGTATATTATTGTACATTTGAATAGAAAAGTTTTGGTCTACTTGTGGTGATTGAGTTTGTTGACTAGCTTCCATTTGTTGTGGTAGATGTGGACATAGTCTTCGTTTTATGTAGGATTCATTGATGGTGCTATCCACGATGCTCAAAAATCATCTTCGGCTTCTTGGGTGATTTATACTCCTACAGGTCAAGTGTTTTCTTCAGGAGGGGTTTTTCTATGGCCTTCATCGAAAAATGTTGCAGAGAATATTGTCATTGTTGAGTTATTGCGTGATGCCATTTCACATGGTGTTCACTCTCTTAAGGTAGGTCTTGATTCACAGTTAGTGGTTTCACATCTTAATGTCTTGTATCATGTTATGGATCCAACTTTGTTATGAAGGTTCTTGCATGTCAGGTTGCTTGAACAACAATTTGAGAACATAATATACATTCATATCACAAGAAATTTTAATCAAGTTGCCGATTCATATGCTAACTATGTGCTAGATTGGCATTGGTTTCATAGAACATAAGCATTCACAAACACATTTACACATGTAAATAAAATAATAATCGATCATCATAAGTATTTTTCATTAAAATATATGTCCAAAAATGTGGTGTCATAATACATAAGTGTCATATACAAAAATGGGGCTTCTGAGCCACTAAAATATACTACACGGTCATACAAAAAATATACACCCCAAGCTTCTAAGCTTGTGGAGGAGGAGGGTTTTGATCATGGTAGCACACTACGGATCTAGCTAGCTGGAAAAATAAATGAACCCATGCCCTTGGTACTCCAACCACCTGGTGCTGCATGGCCTCAGGAAAGTTCTTGACTTGCGCCATGGGAACCCTATGTGTCAAACGAATGAAGTTAGTGTGAATGCTTTGGAGTGTATGCTCTACACCACACCCATGATCTCATCTTCTCTTCCCCTCCGTCAATGACAATGGAAACCATCTAGCTGTCATGGTCCCAAATCCGCTTATACATGACAGAGTATCAGTATATGTCATCGCACCAAAAACATGTCTTTTTGATTCCATATATAAAAAAACACAAAAAAAATTAATAATTCAAAAAAACAAGTTGGAGTTGATATTTGTTACCTATCTCTCCGAATGCAGAGCCTGGTGGTATAGGAATGTATGGGTCTCCACAAAATTCGATTTGTGCATAGGGATAGTCATCTATGAACATGATTTGTCTACGCCACCAGAGAAAGAAGTCTGCTAGGTAGGGGTTGGCCACTCACCCCTCTCCTAGTCTCTGCATGAATTTTTCTTAGCGTAGCTGAGCTGGATCTTGAACTTTGTGTGAGGGAATCTCAAATCTAAGGTTCAGCCCCGACACATGCTCAAAATAGAAAGAACTCAAGATGCTTCCATAGTCGAAGTTCCTCACCCGCCCCATCTTGCAGTCAATAAGTTGTTGTTTCATGTTGATCAGTAGTGAAGTACTCAAATCATATATAGTAGGACACATGCAATCAATGACATAGAACATCAAAGGCCTTGAATCATGGCAAAGAGATTCCAATCCCGCTATCCTACCCAATGCCAATAGTATGGCCTTCAACCCGATACTTTGGATCGAGTTTGTTGGGATTTGACACCCAAATTTCTCCGTATCTGGGACACAATACATAGCAATGTACTCATCTGTAGTGATCCCACCTCCTGGCCCACAAGACCTTAGATTTACCACCTCTTCCCTATAGGAAAATAATGTGATAAAGTAAATGTCCTCAAATTCAATGTTGAGGGGCATGCCATCTAACTGAAAAGCCTCTGAGTTAGTTTCCCAGTAATCCACTAGCAGCTAGAGTAGCCTCAAATTTTCCCTTAAGCTTCCAAGGTTCCAAAACTTGTATAGTCCACATGCCATTAATGTTTGTTGAGCCATGAGATCATCTTGCATAGCCTCTTCAACATCATCATGTTCACGCTCCCTCCACTCTAGCACCATCCCGCACAAAGATTTCCAAGTTTCATGAGATTTTGACCTTGTATTTACCTTTTACGGCCCTGTACGTGGTTGTTTTTGAAACAGTCGCATATGTACGTGGGTATCATGGCCTTTTCTGCATATACCCAGCCCTATACATGAAAAAAGACCTGATTTCTACGTGGGCCGAAACACATTATTTGGGATGCCCCAAATCAAGAAATTGACCACCAAATTCAAAAATAAAAACATGTAAATGGAGGAGTAGGGCATGACAAGTTACCTAGACCAACAAGGAGTGGTTTTGCTGGAGGATGCTCTCGGAATCAGCTTCTGAAGTTCTGAATTCAAAATCACTATGGTGGGTAAATTTTCAAATGGTATGAAATTTTTTAGTTTTTCATGATTTTATAGAAAATGTTTCCCACTTTCTATAGTTTTGACCTGTTTTTTACCATTTTTGGACCGTTTGGACTAATATGGTGTTGTAGGGGTCCATTTTGAGAGTGTTTTGACTGAGTATTTTATCCATTTGTTCCTATTACAAGTATAATGTTTGAACTGGCATATAGGTTAGGATTTCACATTTGCCTGCATTTTGCATGACTTTATGACTATTTCATTTCAACCTTAGGTATGGACCCATTCCATGATATCACGGAACCTGCATGTTGCTATTAGAAGTGGTATTGTGTGAATGGTAGAGCTTTCCTATACATGGGTGTCCTAGTTAGATCCTATTTTGAATTTGGTTCCCATGCTGAGATACATCCTTTAGGTTGTGGGAGTCCCCTTTTAGTCTCGCCATTTCCTTGAGCAAGAGCTTCATACTCCTATTGAACTTTATGCTATATTTTCCCTGTAGGGACTCCCTTGTATATGTTAAGTTGTAATTGCATTTCATGAGTTTTTCTTCCCTTTGTGAGCTTTATGTTGGCTCCCTGACTTTGAGTTATCATCCATATAGCCTGAGCTTGTCTCATGTCTAGCCAAGCAGAGCCTTTTTATATATCCTTGCAGCTTGATCACCCCTTTACCAGGAGGAGACCTTCCCTCAAGTGTCGTTATCTTGTACATGTTTCCTTGCATTGAGCATAGGATGTTCCACTACTTGGAACTATTTTTCCTGTCCCTGACATTTGTCTCCTCCTAGCTATGTACTACAAAGAACTTTTATTCTTTTTCAAGCTTTTCAAAATATATGAAAAAAAGTCCAAAAAAATAAAAAAAAACATAAAAATATGGATGGGAAAAGATGTTATCTTTGGCAGCAGTCGAGTCGTGTCACCTTTGAACAGAGCTTTGTATATCACATCCGTTGGTTGGGTTATTAGTTTCAATTTATGAGTTGTACTCATTACTTTGATTTTATCTCCACCAACTAGTTATGCTTCCACTCCCCATGGAGCCTCTATTGATTCCTCCTATGTCACAGAGATTTCCAAGTTTTCATATCGAGTCCATGCTACCTACCTTCAGTCACCACTTGCCTTATGATCTTGTTCAAAGGAAGTTGAAGCCTGAGTCAGCCATTCCTGGTACTGTTATTGGTTCATGCACATATTGTTCATTGATTTCTTGCACATTATACAACGTTCCTGAGTACCTCATGTTGGTTTATGGGGGATGCCTTAATGCCATCCTTCCAGCGGATTCCATTCCATTGACACCAAATAATTTATTTTGGAATAGGAGTCTAGAGTCATTTGAGTTCCTTGAGACTTAAAATCATCAATGGTAGGTTCTCTCTCCATCGACAGTTGTGGGAATACATCAATTTCCCCTGATCGATGGATTCTTCCAAGTGTTCGACCTCAACACATCTATTCACACTTGTTAGATTTCACTCTCTACCTTGATTCCCATTTTCATTATCGGTGGGCTATCTCACGTATGTTAACGGTATACGTCAATGACCGGTAATCAGACGATGGAATACTATGTTCGACCTCCACACATCTATTCAGATAGTAGGAAATGTACTCGTAGCAATTTGTGTAGAAGACCTTCTAGCTTGGTGGCATTCCATATATGCTACCTCCTTGATCATTCCAGTATTCATGAGATTTCATCTCTCGTGATCATGTTTCTAGTATTTCCAGTGTATATCAGATATCTTCATCCATTATGGAGATCTTGATCCATTGTATATTGTACGTGGCGATGACCACACATGACACTTTGTATATCATGCATATTCATGGCCATTGTACTTTTATGTATTTGGGACTGCTACATGTATTTGCAGTCACATGCTGAGATTTATCATTGTATTGTATTGATGGGTGGCTAGTTCTTCCACTTGGGTATTCATTACTCCACTTCTGGGATGGATTTTATAATGTATTTCAGCCATCATGTTACCCCTCTGACCTCACACATTAGGGGGAATCTGTTATACATGATTTTACCACACTAGGTAGATAACACATTTATGGCCTTCCCTATCCCTTTGCAGACTCCTTGGACCCCATGGACTTATATTATTCTTTAATGTTCCAAGATCATCCCCAAAAATTGCATGTTTATACATATACGTGAGTTTTAAAGCAATACCCGCATTTATACATAGATTTTGACCTCAAAACTGCTTACATCATGATGTGTGCAAAATGACAAATGTTTTTGGAGTTTTCCTCATTTAAGTCCGAATAAATTGACTCTTGGACTTCTGAATTCCTTGAGAACACTCGGATTGGAACCTCCATTACCTCTTTGGAGTGCTATATAAGGAACCCCTTGGATACATTGAAGGAGGAGAAATTAAAGAGAAAGAAAACTATAGTCCATTGTTGCCTCAACTTTGCTTATACTTGAGTCTACATCCCTTTGTCCCATGGAGCACATAGTGTTCTTCCCATGCTTGCCTTTGATTTGTGAGATTGTTATAAAGAGATGGAGGCCCAGGTGGAGGACTCAGTTTCTCCGTTTTGTAGAAGTGCCGATAGGGTTTGTCACTATTGTGTCTCTGATTTATTAATAGAAATATCTTTTCCTGTTCAATTCATGTGCATTTTAAATATGAATATTGAATCCATGGATGTATTTAATTGCTTATACATGGTTGATTATATATGCTGAATAGCTCTAACACATTTATATATATCATGCTTTCTTTTTTTGTTTTTGTTGAGAGAAAATTGTAATTGCAATTGCATTGGAAAATCTCAATGGGGATGTACATCAACCATCCGAAATAAGGTACGATTCAATATCCCTTAGTGTTATATTTTATTAATATTCTTGCATATTGGGAAATATTTATTTCTGGTGTCATACTGCCTGTTGTGGTACCCCCAAGCCATAGGAAGTTTCTCTCTGTAACAAATACGAATTTAAATTTTGTATAATTCACAAAACTCAGCACGTTTCTAATAAAAACATCCCCACTCCTTAAAACCATCCCCACTTGAGAGAAACTTCCTTCACCCAAAAATATAGGGTGATGATTTGACATACAATTGTCTGGTGTTACAAATTTTTAAGTGCCACAATAATAATTCTTTATCTAAAACTCAATGACCTCATGTAGAACATCGTAGTCGATATCAACATTATTTTTTTTTGCATTTTCTTTGAAGTGTTTACTTGACATGAGATAGAAGGGTCTTTACCGATAGTGACGACTTCAATTTTGATCCCTAGATAGGATGGGCTCAAATTTTGACTCATATAATTTTGTTACCAAAAATATGTATCAATAAAAAATATTTTTAATGTTTAAACATAATATATTAAAGGTTTAAATATGAAATTAAAAAAACAAATTACTTGAATTGCATATTCTCAATAATGACGTATCCAACATTCATGGATGGAGAATATATAGACTTATTTTGGGGAAAACCAACAGTTGCAGGAAGTACTAAATTCTACCTAAGTAGGAAGGAAGTACATTGTAACAAAGTCAAATCCGACTTCTTTGTTTTCAAGTTTGAAAATTTTCTAAATGAAGAGGTTTCAGTTAGCACCATGTAATTTTCCAGTGGTTGCAGAAGGAAGTCACAGGGGTAACCATTTCAACCAAATTTAGACTGTATTCTAGCCAATATAGTTAGAGAGGGCTCTCTCTTCTCACAGAGGACAGAAACACATATATAAAGCTTTGGACAGCTCGTAGAAGACTATATTTATGATGATACCAAGGTGTTGACAGATTTGAAGATGGTAGAATCAATCAAACAGGAAAACTCATTGGGCAATGGAGTCGAAACCTGAATCAGACAAGGGTATTATAGCAAAAATGAGATAGGGAATTTCCTTTGTACTTTGAGGAAAAGTAAGCATCACGGATAGTCAAATGTTTTGAAAAGGGTGACGAAAGAAAAAAGAAGAAGCCCTATGAAGAAAGAGGCACTTATCTCTGGGTGAATCTCTTGCACCACCTTTAGTAGAATAAACGGTAAAGGATAGAAAATGAAATGGAGCATAGGTGATGAATTCCAAATAATTTACCAGAAACACATAACAAATGTAGTGTCTGATACGAGTAGCACTTAGCTAAGTGTGAATTCCTCATATGTAGCTAGAGCACATTGGCAGAAATACACAGAAATGGAAATGCCAAAACGAGAAAATTGACTGAATGAAAACATCGTGATGAATCTCAGAAATGTAGGAAAATTTTTTCTCATTAATTCTTCCAAGCAAGTTACAGGGAAAAAAAAAGAGTAGAATGCTTGCTGAATGAAAATTCCAACCCTTTTCTCATCCATTGAGGCCATATTTATAGTGTTGCTTTCCCCTGAGATGTGTCTTGAAACGTGGCATCAAAATTGGTTACAAAAATGGGGAATTATCCCAATCCATCATTTCAAATCCCAACAGACTCTAACATGTCATATTTTGCTATTATTTACATGTATAAAACATGAAAAAAGGAATAACAAGCATGCTAGATCAAAATGGAAATGTGGCATCTGGGCTTCAACTCGCTTGACTAAAAGTGACGGTTCAAAGCACCCACAACAGTCTAGTGTTAAATCAGCATGGAATTGTTATTCAATGGAATATATTAGGGCGCCTTCCTTCATTGCAAACACTTTTTCTTATACAGTTGTCCCCTAATATTCATCATTTCACCTCTTTTAGGAGATAGATCGCTGAAAAATAGGCTTTAGAGCCCCACCTGCATACCTCAAATGGTGATGGATGTGTGAAATATGAGAGATTTTTTTGTAAATAACCTTGTTCCCAAAAAACATGTGTTCATTTGTCCATATTCCCCTCCATCTTCTCAAAAAATACTTTTGAAGTTGGTGACTAAGACGAGATTGCGAAATTATGGAAAAATACCTTGTGAAGATGGCTTCAATTCTCCCAAACCATAACATCCGTGTAAAAAATAAGAGAGGTTTTCGTATATTATCATGTTAGAAAGACAAACCTCTCTCATTTTCTCAAAATGATTCTTGTATTTGTGGAAAAGGTCTCGGAAATTAATGACTAAACAGTCAATTTCATAGAAAAACGTGTTTGTTGTGGCACATAAAATTTTGTCGAGCCTTCAAAACATAAACCTATTGCACTTTCCATTGGGAGATCAATGTGGAACATTTATCGAGATTAGATGCAATCTCATTCATTCAATAATGGGGTTTGTACTTGATTTCACAACCACAGAACTTTTAGTTGCTCCATGCTTGTTGGTGGTGTGAAAATCCGTCACCGTCATTGATTCGTTTCTCCCATCAATATGACCATTAATTTGTTCTATGAGTTAATTCTATTTCACAGTGCCATGAATTTTAACTTATCCTTGTGCTTTTACAACGCGAAATCTCCCTTGGCTAGTTTTTGTGGCTTGTGAGTTTGTATGTTTTCAAAACTATTTTGTGGTAATACCCCACATGCGTTGGAGAACTTTCATTCTCATTGTTTATTTACCCCGCTAGTTTGATTATATACCAAGGGACAGAGGTAACATGATACTTCTCGTGTGATATTGGCGCTTATACTTTGATGGTGAGCCTTTCTTGGTGTGTTGAATGCGTGGACCTATGCGGCCATATTTTTATATAGACTTCATTATCCAAGTTAATAAACCTTGGTGAAAAAAACATAAAAAATCGACTATAAGGCCGAATTTAGATATAAAACCAATGTTCATATTTCATTTTAAAATTGAGAAAAATCCTTTTAATTCACCAGGATTCATTTCTTTTTTCCCAAATGGCCAATGAAATCGTTTTCTCTTGCAAACTTGCCAAAATGAAAAAACCAACTCCTGTAAGAATAAAATTTAGCATAGGTTCTAACAGTTTCATTATCCTGTTCTAATGAATAACTAAATACATTGGAATACAATCGTTGTGGAATCTCCTTTCTTGCTTGCTTGAGTGTGGAACTTTTTAATCCTGGTGAATGCTTGGTACCTCAAAGAGATAATGGCTCGATGGGTGATTAAATGGATAAATATTAAAATAATGACACTCATGGAAATCATAACAATCCTTCATATGATGAAACAACCTCAAGAGATGTTTTTGCGTCATACTTGGGTTTTAGCTCAAATGTGATCGAGGACAACAATGTACAGAGAGATATGTTGGGATTCTTTAATTTGAATTTGGTGTAACGGTGGAAAGAGTTATATCACATTGCAAAAATTTCTCCCTCACGGACCTTTATAACTGATGTATGTGTGTTGGCTACAAATATTTGTATAGGTTCTTTCTCCATTTTACAAATCAGAATGACGTTTGCTTGAATAGTTTCACTTTAACGATAATATATTTAAATAATTCAAATTTTCTTGCATGGACATAAGTGGAATGCTACCTTTTGGCAATCTAGGAAGTAACGACTCCATCCAAAAGTGGTTTCACAACTCTACTTTGGGATTTGTTTTCAATTTGAATTTTCCACATGCCCTGGTAGTTTCAAGATAATGACACTTCAATCCTGCTCTATCTTTCGTGCTACTTCACAATGTGTTGTACCTTTTGGCCATCAATTTTTCTTATCGTGGTATGATATGCACTTTCAGTCCTAGTGCATTTTACGTGGTGGAAATATCATCCCTAAAAGGAAAATAAATAAATCCATTATCTATGGTATATTCATCCATATGAACATGGCATTGTCTCTACTTAATTAGATCAATATGTCACACTTTGCTTATGTACATGCGGTTCAATATGTCACACTTTGCTTATGTACATGCGAACCGATGAGTGATAAGTAGTTAGAATTTCAAATTTTCTAAATATTTTCTTAGGACATGTGAATGAGATGTTTAAGGCTCTTCCATGTGACCATATTGCACATTTTTTGATTCATCAATCATTTGGAGTAGTGGGACCGGCGATCGATCCCCATATGATGAGGCATATAACTCACCATATTTCAAAACATGGAAACTGGGATAATGATGAGAAATAGCACAATCCATTTCTCAATTCATATATCAAAATGTGGGCATTGGGATGATGAGGAGAAACAACACAAGCCCTTTCTCACAATTTATTAATCCATGTGTTTGAGATTAAAATTTTGGAACCTTGGTTATGAGAATAAAGATCACATGTAATTTCTTACTATACAAGATATTTTAGATTTGCATTTAATTTAATTATGTGAATATTACAAAAACATGTAATTTCAGTGTTTACACTTATTAAAATGATAATACAATTTTCAGAAACTAATAATCGCAACATTGGAAATTAGTATTTGCACTACTGGAAACTGATAGTGACACTTTCAAAAACCATTAATAACGCTTCAGGAAACTTACGATCACATTTATGGAAACAGATAATTCCACTTTTAAAAACCAATAATCACACTATGGAACACCAATACACTTTTAGAACATGTTGTAAGTCCAGATTCTTATTGGAAAGTATATGTTTAATGAAATTGGGGCTTTATCTTGGTAAATAATTAAGATAATGTTTATATTTAGATAACCTTGACTTAGTCGGCCTTTAACTAACTTTATATTAAGATAATTTACTTTATCTTAACTTTGAATTAACTAACATTCACTAAGCCTTTAGCTTAACTAGTTAGACTCTTTTAGATAACTCATAAATTAATATTAGTTTAAATTTAACTAAGATAATCATCTCAATTAAACTTAAGATAATTTTATTTTTAACTTTTACTATGTCTAACTCAACTAGTTAGATTTATCTTAAACAATCTTTACGTATTTTAGCCTAATGATTTGTCTTAACTTTTAGCTCTTTCAACTAATTAGATAATTTTAAATATCTTTAACTTAAGATAATTAATCTTTAAGTTAACTTAACTACTTATATTATCCTTCTTTAACTCAATTATCATGAAATAATTAATATAGATTTAGCTTATTAACTTCTAGTACTTCTTGATATCTTTTTGTTAAGGCCAAGATATCATTTATGTCTTGACTATCTTCTTGATTTTATTGATCATCCTTTAGTGATAATTAGCCTCCTGCTAATAATTATGTCATTTGTATTTATTAGTTCCTTTCAATAATTAGAAGTTTATTCTTCATCCCTACATAGGAATAACCTTTAAACATTAATTACACGTCACTTATAAAATTAAGTGTTGTCTAGATCATTTTTTCATTGTGTAAGTGTCTACGGCACCAAGATGACACTCGTCATCAACCCATGGCCAAATAGCCATTCAGAATCCCCCCCTGGTGGATTTAATGCCCCTATAATTTTAGTTGTGTCAAGTATGGAGTCTTCTAAGTCTAAAATCACAATACAACTTAGGAATTCACATTAACACATACATAGTTTTACCTGTGGAGCCTCTGATTGAGCTCCTTTCCATGAGTGGATACACAATTTCACTTTTAGTTACAAATATGGGGGCACCAAACAACATTGATCACTGTGACTTATTTAATTAGTTGAAGGACACACTAAGGATTTAATTGAATCTCAATAATTTGAGTTCACTTAGTCATCTGCATGGCTAGTCCAAATTATTTTTCTCTCTATGTTTATCTCTTTATCCCTTTATCTTTAGTTCATGGTCTATATATGTTAGCATTAATTATATATCATATCAAATTATACTTAGAATAATTATCACATGGGATGATCATATTATATTACTCTCGGACCATATAGTAATATTCTAAAGTAATTCACTGTAGATGTGTCCAATTTATGAAGGAGACTTAATAGAAATAGGTTACCATGGTTAGTAATACATCACATAGCATTTATGCTTCAACATGCAAATCATTTCACCTATATAACTAGAGGCCCACCCCATGGGTACCTACTATAATTGGAGGTCTACATGAGAATCATTACCTCTATGATTGGAGGTCATCAAGATAATTATTACCTCTATAACTAGAGGTCCACCCCATAGGTACCTACTATAACTGGATGTCCATATGAGAATCATGACTTGATATAATCACAATTCTATAGATTTGTACTACAAGACTTTACAAAATCATCACTTTGATCAATCAAAGCATTCACCTCTGCACATGAGGAATAACATTTATAAGTGAAGGATTAGTCATCCTTAGGTCCAACCTAAGAATATACTCCAAGTTGTTGAGTCCAAATCAGTCTCTCTACCTCAACACATGAGTCCCAATCCTGACTACATAATATTGGATTGGAGAATGACTCATGATGTTGTACATTTAACACTCCCTCTCAACGAATGAGGTGTTATTTTCCATACCAAACTTGTCTTGGAAGTACCTGAACTTCGTCATGAACAGATAATTTGTTAACACATCTGTAATCTTCTCATCAGTAGTAATGTATTGAAGTTTCACTGTACCTTTCTAGAACATTTCTTGAATGAAGCGATCCTTCATTTGTATGTGTTTTGACTTATCATGAAACGTCAAGTTTTTGGAAAGATTTATGCATCTTTTATTATCACACCTAATAACTGTAGGCTCAATTCTTTCACTGAAAAACCCCAGAATAATATTTCTCTGCCACACTGCTTCTTTGTAGGTAGTGCTAATAGCAATGTAGTCTGCCTCTATAGTAATCTAGGAAATTGAGGCCTTCTTCTTGCTTGATGAAGAGATCGTACCATAACCCAAGATATAATAGTATTTGTATGTACTCTTGCGGTCCATAATGATGCCACCCCAATAGGAATCAATATAAACAAGTAATAACACCCCTCCACTAGAGAAATACTTGAGTCCATAAGAAATCATACCTCAGAGGTATCTCAACACATGCTTAGCAACTACCTAGTTTTTGTGTCTTGGATCAAACATAAACTCACTGAAAATAATCACATCATAACAAATATTTAGCCTTGAGTGTATCAAGTACATTAGTAAGCTAATAAATTGTCTATACAAAGTGGGGTCCACTAGATCCGATCCAGTATCCGACTCATGAAGTTTCCTCAAGTTGGAAACCATCAGAGTACTCATGGATTTGCAATCCACCATGCCAAAACCACATAATATTTATATAGTGTACTTCCTTGGATAGATAAATATCTCATCATTTCTCTGCCAAATATCAAGGCCTAGAAACTAATGCATAAGACCTATAAAGTAATGTAGAAGGGAGGGTATATGTTAGGGGAAGATAGAGAGAGAGAGAGAGAGAGAGAGAGAGAGAGAGAGAGAGAGAGAGGGGTGGTAAGTGATACAAGGAGAGGGATTAGGAGAGAGAGAGAGGTGGTAAGTGATACAAGGAGAGGGATTAGAGAGAGAGAGAGAGAGATTAAGAGATAAATAAATAGAGAGGCAGAGGAAGTTATTCTTGATAGGGAGATTAGGAGGGGGGTAAGGAAGAGAGTGAGGGTGTAACTGTAGTGAGAGTGTGCGATATTTGTGGGGGGGATTATGAAATTGGAAAAGAGAGAGGGGGTGTGGTTTTGGTGTAATTGGAGGAACACAAGAGACTCAAAGTTAGAGAGGGGGTTAATAAGGGTTAGTGGGAAGAGGTTTTAGAGACAAAGAGAGAAGGGGAATTGAAGGTAGAAGGAGTAGGGTAGTCATAGAGAGAGGGGGTTAGTAAGGTTTAGAGGGAGAGAGAGATGAGTAGGTTAGTGGAAATGGGAGTAGGGTTTTGTGTGTGTATGTATGTGAGAGAAAGAGAATGGGAATTGTTATGGGGTTATGGGAGAGAGATAGGGGTGGATGGTAAGTTCTATTTGGATGGGGAATAAAGAGAGGGGAATAGGAGAGAGGGGGGTGGGGTTTCTAGGCAGAGTATGAGTGGAGTTAGGGAGAGAGGGGGTTTTTTATGGGTAGTGAGTGTGTTAGTGAAAGAGGGCTGGGGGTTTGGTTTAGTTGGAGGAGTAGTAGAGGTAGGGTGAGAGACAATGTTAGTAAGGGTTAGGGGGAAAGGATAGATAAAGAGAGAGATAGAGAGAGATATGATGATGAGGTAGCGGTGTTAGATATTTTTGGAGGATTAGTGAGGTGAGAGTGTAATATAGGGGGTTAGTAT
>LPNX010141198.1:81066-104670 GCA_001517045.1 Pseudotsuga menziesii
AGAGAGCTAGAGAGGTAGAGAGAGAGAGAGAGAGAATCTTAGGGAGTTAATGAGTGGGGGTTAGGAAGAGTGAGGTGGTGTTAGGTGTACTAGGTGGATTTGTAAGACAAAGATATTTTTAGAGAAGAGGTTAATAAGGGTTATGTGAAATAGGGGGGAGAGGGTGATAGAGGTGGAGGGGTTGTTATAGCTAGGAGGAGGATTATGGGTGTGTGTGTGTGAGAGAGAGAGAATATTAGGGAGTTAATGAGTGGGGGAGTGAGGTGGCATTAGGTGTACTAGGTGGAGTTGTAGGAAAGAGAGATTTTTAGAGAAGAGGTTAATAATGGTTATGTGAAATAGGGGGGAGAGGGAGGTAGAGGTGGAGGGGTTGTTAGAGGTAGGAGGAGGATTATGGAGGTGAGAGAGAGAGAGAGGTGGAAAGTGATACAAGGGGAGGGATTAGGGGGGAGAGAGAGAGAGAGAGAGAGAGAGAGAGAGAGAGAGAGAGAGAGAGAGAGAGGCAAAGGAAGTGGTTATGGATAAGGAGATTAAGAAAGGTAAGGAAGAGAGTGGGAGGTTAACTATAGTGAGAGGAGAGAAGACTAATTGAAGGTAGAAGGAGTAGGGTATTCATATAGAGAGAGGGGGTTAGTATGGTTTAGAGGGAGAGAGAGATGAGTGGGTTAGTGGAAATGGGTGTAGGGTTTTGTGTGTGTATGTATGTGTGTGAGAGAGAATCTGAATTGTTATGGGGTTACAGGAGAGAGATAGAGGTGGGTGGTGAGTTATATTTGAAGGGGGGATAAAAGAAGGGGAATTGGAGAGACAAAGGGGGGGGGTGTCTAGGGAGATTATGAGTGGGGTTAGGGAGAGAGAGGTTTTACTACAGGTAGTGAGAGTGCCAGTGAGGGAGTTGGGTGTTAGATTTCTCACATAGTAAGAGAGGGTTGGGGTTTTGGTTTATGTGGAGGAGTAGTAGAGGGAGGGTGAGAGACAATGTTAGTAAGGGTTAGGGGGGGAATTATATATAGAGAGAGATACAATGAGGAGGTAGTGGTGTTAGATATTTTAGGAGTATTAGTGAGGTGAGAGTGTAATATGGGGAGTTAGTATGGGTTAGGGTAGTAGTGGGGATAGAGGGGAGGAGGAGGAGGATAGCATTTAGTTGTAGGATTTTGTGTGTGTGAGAGAAAAAGGCAGGGGTAGATGGGTGTCAATAAGTCTGGAGATAGATAGAGAGAGAGAGAGAGGGTTAAAGGTACGGTGTGGAGTAGGGCAGTGAGAGAGTGAGAGAGGGGGTTAGTAAGGGTTAGAGAGAGTTTTATGGGTTTTAGTTTTAAGGGTAGTAGTAGGTGTGTGTGTGTGTGTGTGTGAGTGAGAGAGAGAGAGAGAGAGAGAGAGAGAATGAGGGATGTTAGGGAGTTGGGGAAGATGGAGGGGTGGGTGGTAGGTTGTAGGGGGAGGGGAATTAGGGGATAGAGAGAGAGAGAGAGAGGGAGGGAGGGAGAGAGTGAGAGAGAGAGTCTTAGAGAGAGAGTGTGTCTTAGGGAGTTAATGAGTGGGGTTAGGAAGAGTGAGGCAGGGTTAGGTGTACTAAGAATATGAGAGATTGAGGGCATAGCATGTTAGGGGGTATGGGAGAGAGAGAGGGATTTGGGTGTTTGAATATTGGGAAATATTAAGAGGGGGGGTGAATTAGTATTGATAACGTTTTAACAATTTAAACCAATTTTAATTTATTCATTAACACACATGATAAACAAGATACATAGAACACAAATTTATCGTGGAATCCCAATTGGGTAAACCTCCAATAATTTATATTACTACAAAATTATATTTACAAATAGTTTTTTCCTGCTATTATAGGTAATGATGGTAATGCACCCTATTTACCAGCAGATACCGGAAGGAGGATATAATCCCCTACTTTATCAACTACTACTGAAAGGATTCTTATACACCCTATTGACCAGCTACTACTTGAAGGATGCTATGACTTTCTTGAAGGAAAATAGTCTTCCTTAGAACCACCCTACCATACTTATATGATAATTTTATCTCTAACTATTCCTACATCAATCGATCTGTCAATTGAATGTACAAAGACACTTATTTGAAGGCTTAAATCATTTCTTATATACCCTCAAACATATCTCTTCATTCAACAGTCGCATATCTTCATCATGACTCTTCACAGACAAATAAACTAATTCAAAATTACTTCTATGTTTGTCGTTTTTAACTCTGTTTAATTTATCACCCATGACCTTCCACAGTTTATTTTCTAAAACATTCTTTCCACAACAAACTATCTACAATAGATCTTTTCCACATTGAATTTTCTGCAATCATCTTTCTGTAATTACCTTCTGCAATTAACTTTCTAAAATTGTGAAATTATGGATTACAGATAATTACCTTTCTGCAATTATCATTTCGCAAATGTATTTCTGCAACCACCTTTACGTAATTTGTGGGAACTCATTCCTTCCATAATTGCAGGTTGCAGATGTGCATTTTGAATTTTCTCGAAAATTGCTTCCGCAATTACCTTTCGGCAACTACCTTTCTGCAATCAGAAACTTCTTCCTTCTGCAATTGTGGATTGAGGATTGCGTATATGCATTTTGAATTTTTTCAAAAATCACTTCTGCAATTATATTTTCATGCCGACCTTTCTGCAATTAGAAACTTCTTTCTTCTGTAATTTTGGATTACGTGTATTTATTTCGATTTTTCTCGAAATTGCTTCCACAATTAGTCTTTTAAATGACATCTTCCACACTTTTTGGATTATGGATTGTGGATACCTTCCACATTGGATATTGCAAATTGTAGATCTGCCTTCCAAATTTTTTGAAATGGGCTTCTGCAATCTCCCTCTAAAACTCCTGTGAACCATTGACTACTTTGTAGAATCCTCCTTGTTCATTGACTAGGTATTAAACACATAAATTCAATTTGGCGCTCCGGAATTTTATCTTCCACACACATTTACTTTTCATATTCTTTCCTTGTTTTCGATCAATTTTCTTGATATGATCTTATTCGTCCAACCTCTTCTAAATAAGTTGATCGCAACTCCACAAATTTTCATTAGTTGATCAGAGGATTGATCCATTAAGCTCAATAGAAATTCACCTGAATTAATCCCCTTATTGGATCCTCTCATGTGTCTTTCCATCCTTATCAAATATTCCATTTCTTTCCCTGCCATCACTTATTCCTTTGTCATTACCGAACTCTTTTGACATCAATGAAAATTCCTTCCAACATTCTCCCCCTTTGGAATTGATGGCAATGTTAAAGAATTATAAAATTCTCCCCTTTTGAAAACAAGGACAAAGGTTCTCTTTTGGCATCTCCCCCTGTCAACATATCTCCTCCTGATATGTTGTTGTTTCTCCTTTTATTCATGGTAAGGAGATAAATCCCAAGTTATGTCTAATATGCTCAAGTGCCACACGTGTTTCTTTTGGAGCTGATTGGAATATGACAACCACACATACAACCTGCATTACATATGGTCTTGTAGCTATTACATATAATAGACTACCAATCATTGACCTATACATGGTATGATATACTTATATAGATTCATCATTCTTTCTTAATTTACAACTTGTGACCATAGAAGTACTAATAGGTTTGGATTCTTCCATTTTGATTTTTTTCAACATTTCTTTGATATACTTTGTTTGAGAGATAAAGGTCCCTCTTTCTTATTGAGATACTTGTAATCCTAAAAAGAATGTTAGTTCTCCTAACATTAACGCCTCAAATTATTTCTTCATTTATGAAGCAAAGCTTACACTCAGAATTTGTAGATCACTTCCAAATATGATATTGTCTACGTAGACTACAATAATGATCATATTTTGTTTTCAAATTTTATGTATAGATTACTATTAGTGGCACCCCTTATATATCCTTGCTAATTTAAATAATTGTCAAGTATTGAGAACCATGCTCTTGGAGCTTGTTTAATACCATAGAGTGCCTTTTTAAGTTTGAAAACATGATTTCGATTTTTTGATAGGAGAAAACCTTCAGGTTTCTCAACATATACTTCTTCTTTAATTTCTCCATTAAGAAAAGCATATTTTGCATCCATCTGATATACTTTGAAGTTTTTGTAACATGAAAATTCCAATACCATTCTGATTGCTTCAAGTCTTGCTACAAGTGTAAAGGTTTATTCAAAATCAATACCTTCCACTTGAGAATATCCTTTACAAACTAACCTTGATTTTTTTCTTATCACTTTTCCATTTTAATTTAACTTGTTTTTGAAGACCCACTTGGTTCCTACAATATTCTTGTTTGCATGTCTTGGAACTAGTTCCCAAGTTTGGTTTTCTCAATTTGATACAACTCTTTGTTCATGGCTTTGATTCAATGATAATTTTTGCTAGATTTTGCAAAATTATTAGGTTTCACCACTGATAGTAAGGCTTGTTCTTTAAATAGTATTTTCCTTGTTGTATTGAATCGAGCATATTTGTCACCTATGATTTGTGTCTCAGGATTATCTTTTCATATTCTTGTAGATGGATCTTTTGTATCAGATCTTGGAGAGTCTTCACCTCCACTTTCATGTGATTATTCATTTTCTACTCTTTCTTCTTCAAGAGAGAGAATCCTCCTCTTGTGAAATTTCTTCATTTTGTTTGTCATTTATTTCTTCATCATCATTTTCTTTAACATCCTTTATTGGATTTGGATTCTTCTTGACTTAGTATCATCAATAGTTACACTTGCACTTTCTATGATATTGTGTATTTTTAGATTATAACATCTATATTCCCTTTTCATGGAATAATATCCAATAAATATGCCTTCATCTGTTTTAGAGTCAAACTTCCCTAGGTTATCATATTCTCTTTTTACGTAGCATTTACTTCCAAAAAATATAAAATATTTAACTGAAGCTGGTCTTCCAAACCATAGCCATAAGTAGTCTTATCGCTATTCATTCTGAGATGTCCTCTGTTTAATATGTAGACAGTTGTATATATTGCTTCTCTCCAATAGCCATTAGGAATTTTTTCTTAATTAATCCTAGTTCTAGTTACTTCCTGGACTGTCCTGTTCTTTCTCTCCACTACTCCATTTTGTTGAGGAGTTTTTTTTGTTAAAAATTGCCTCTTTATTATATGAATTTCACAAAACTCATTGAATTCATTTGAGATGAACTCTCCACCATTATCTGATCTTAGACATTAAATATTTCAATTTTCTTGATTCTCAACAAGTTCTTTGAAGGATTTGAATTTATAAAGGCTTTTGATTTTTCTTTAATAAATGTCACCCAATTCATCCTTGTATAATCATCGATCAATAAAATAAAGTAATATTCACTTTGAAATATTTTAGTCCTTGTTGTTCCACAGAGATCAGTGTGAATTATTTCTAATGGATGAGAGGTTGTATGTTCTTTGATTTTGAATCTTGTTCTCATTCGTTTCCCTACAAACTAAATTTTACAAGATTGTCAAAGTTCAGGTGCTCCATCCTTCTATTCCATAGAAAACTTTCATCAATTTGGATCATATAACATTGTTCTTCATTTTCTAGAATATACACATTGCTTGGAGTTGTTACAGTAGTCCCATCAAGCTTTCCTGAATATTTTCTTCTTATTTCACATTTCTTGGAGTTGAATATACATATGTGTCCTTGATCACATGTTTGGCTCACACTTATAAGATTTGGTTTTAAGTTCTTTACCAACAAAAAATTTGTAGCTTTCATTTTGTCTGTAATAGCCACTGTACCTTTCCCAATTTCTCTGGAGGACAAATTATCTCCAAAAGTGACTTTTCCTTTATTTATTTATTTTTTAGGCTTATAAATTTTATTTGGGTATTTTTCCATGTGTTTTGATCATCCACTGTCCACGTGCCATATATTTTGTTTTTCAATAACACATAAAGATTCATGAACATTCCATGTTATCCTTCTTCTTCCAAGCCTTCCTCTCCTCTTTTTCTTGATATTTTGAGGTTTTATCCATAGGAATCACTAGTTTGCAAATTCTAGCAATGTGTCCTAGATTTCCACATTTGTAGAATTCTATGTTATAACTCTATAGAGTAGAAAAAGACTTATATCTTATTCCTTCTAGATTTCTTCTAGTACCACTTTTCTTATAGAAGGAAGTTTGTTGT
Organism: Pseudotsuga menziesii; assembly: GCA_001517045.1. Lineage (NCBI taxonomy): Eukaryota > Viridiplantae > Streptophyta > Pinopsida > Pinales > Pinaceae > Pseudotsuga > Pseudotsuga menziesii. Next base: position 87,222 of record LPNX010141198.1, read on the forward strand.
GAAATTCCTTTCTTAATAGGAATCATTAGTTTACAATTTCTATCCATATGTCCAAAATTTTTATGGGTGTAACAATTTCCTAAAAAGAGTTGTTGATGTTTACTTATCACTGGTCTTTTAGGCATCATATATGTTCTTTGTAAGGGAGAAGAATAATTTTTACTTTCTTCCCTTTTAATTTTTCTCATGAGTACAACAGCATAAATTCTTTTATTTCCAATTTTATTTGTGCAAGAAGAATATCCTGGTTTCTTTTCTTTGTCAAACCCTAATCCATATTTATCGCTTATTGGTCTTTGGAAACTTAGTATTTCATCTAAAGTCCTTGATTTTTTTTCAAACTTTTATTTGATATATTTTTCATCCAGTTTATTTCTAAGGAACATAATGTCTTCTTCAAGCCTTTCATATTCTTGTATTCTATTTTTGAGTTGTTCTAGATTGTTTTCAGCCCTTTCAATTTCTAGAACCTAATTTTTTAACTAAGCAATCATTCTTTCTGCATCGTTGTTTTTCTCTTCAAATTCTATCATGTGGATTTTTTATTTTTTGTACATTATTTTATACTTCTCTAATTCTTCATGAGAATTTATAAGTTATGATTTAAGATATACCACATCTTCTATTTCTTCTCCATGGATGTATCTTTTGAAACCCATGAATAGGACTTCAACATCTTCACTTATTTCATCATCTTCATTGTCTTCTTTGGAATAAAGGTTTTTCTTATTTTTCTGAAACTTCTTCTTCTATATGGTCTTATTATTTTTATCTTTCTTATGACAGCAAGGTTCTTCATCATCACTAACCTCTTGTTTTGGGTAAGGACACTTTCTGTAAAAATTTCCAATCCTTCCATTGTTAAAACATTTCAAGGGTAGCTTCCCTTTGTAATTTCTAGTGCCTCTCTCAAGTTTCTTGATGAAGAGAGATTTCTCATCGTCTAGGTCCTCATATTGGATCTTGGATATGGCTTTAAAAGATGCTTATTTCTTTGATGATTCATTTTGTCATGTTCTCATCTCATAGACAGTGAGTATCCCATGTAGTTCATCTATTGTCATAATTTCAAGATCATCTCATTATTCTAAAGAGGACACATTTGAGTCATACTTCATTGGTAGGGTTCTTAGTACCTTGTCGACTTTGTCTTTCTCTTTTATTTCTCGTCCAATTCCTCTAAAGAAATTAATAATTTCATCTACTCTTAGAAGATATTCTGCAATATTCTCTTACTCTTTCATTTTTAGGCTTTCAAACTATCCTTTGTAGATGTGAAGTTTAGATTCCTTGACTTTGGGCGCTCCTTCATAGACACATTTTAGTTTTTACCAGACATGTTTGGATGTTTTGCATTGCATGAATTTTACAAATAATGAATGTATTAACCCACTCAAAATTGCATTCAGAGACTTTGCATTAGCCTCATATTGGATTAGTTATCATTCATCTATAGGTACATATTTTGGTACATCATATTCTATTTCAACAAAACTCCAAACTTTGCATCCAAGAGACATTAGATGGAACTTCATTCTTACACTCCAGTATGCATAATTATCTCTAGTAAATAAAGGAGGTCTGTTGGTGGCTAACCATTGTTGATCCATAGTAATTTTTTAATAGGGTCTTCCTTGTAATGTCCCAAATTTTTCATTGGGTCACAATGGCCAAATCACATTTTCCATATTCATGAAAGTTGTCAAATGGATGCTAAAATTCAAATAATTGCCAAGGAGGAAAATCACTAGTTTCCTAAGTTGGGGGTGGAAGCTTTGAGATTTGGAATAAGGGGGATAATAAATGATGTTTTGACATTAGAAGGGGATAAATATTTAATAATTTATATTATTAAATAAATACAAGAGAAAATGGAAGTGGAAATAGGGCATGAAGACACATGGAGACTATGGGCCCACACTAGCTAGAATTCCTATGTTAAATGGTATCTTTCTCTTGTAATTTTGAATCTATGGGAAGCCTAATGTTTTGGGATGGATTATGAGGTTAATATACTTGTAAATATACTTCATAGGTCTAATTTTTGATTAATTGTAACCTACATGGGAAAGGAAGAGCCAAATGGGAGTTTCATGGACACTTGGCTAGATTCCCCTTACATTTATGACAGCTATGACACCAATGATGGAGATTCTATGAAATTTATGACCCAAGTCATATCTTAAGGCTGAAATAATAACATAATAACATGTAAGGCATAAATAGATAATCTTGGAGGTCGAAATTGGGAGTTGGAGAAGGCCAAGAGGCTCCTACTCAAATTTGGGAGAAGAGGGAAGGTGAAGAGAGAGGCCACATGGCATAGCATGAGCAGCCACACCAATTCGACTTGGATTTGGTTTATGGATGGATTTGGAACCTTATAATACCAATAATTTTTATAAAATATAGGGATCATCTATTATAAGAATTTTTTTTCTCATTTGTGAATTGTGAGAGTTAGTGGATGACTAATTTTCTTGCTTAAGCCAATTTCGAGGGTGAAAGATACACATCCTAGTTGGTTTTTGGAGAGGCCACTCAGGTATTTCATGGATATTTAATGGAGTCTTATTTTTAGGTGTAATATACAGGAATTCATGTGGATTTTTCTATTGCAGCACTCTCTCTCAACTATTTCCAGTTTTCACACCATATTCATGCCAATGGATGGATTGCGCTTTGGGTGAGCTATTGACCTCTTTGGGGAAGATTATAATGAAAATTATATTATGTTATGATGTATATCATATGTATTTAATTTTCATAATACTCTCAGGTCAAAATACCCAAAATAATTCATGTAAAAATGTTGAACAATGAACAAATAGTGTCATTTCCCCACTATCTTGTTGTGAACCATTGTAATGCTGATGATTTCGAATTGGGAGAGAATTTCATTGTAAATTTATGATTGGAATAATTTAAATATTATATTTTATTCATTCTCAGAAATTTTAAAGTCTAAATTCCCAATATTTGTATGTCAAAATGAGTTTTAATGAGCAAACAATGACCATTTCCACTCCATTTTGATATATGCCATGGTAATGCTTATTATTTCGAATGGAGGAATATATCTCTGATAAATGTATGATTTATGGACTGTAATTAATTTTTATTTCAATTCTCATGTTCATTAATTAATCATTTGAATCCATTTTACTCATTATTATTGCATTGGGAGAAGATTTGGTGCATTTTCCCCAAGGGTCGAAATTGTGACTTGGGAGTTGTTTTGGAAAGAGTCATAACAGAATGTATAAACTGAACCATGATGCATATGAGAATTTTAAAAGGTACCTTACACATAAAAATCCTATTTAATAAATTCAAGTGACTTTTGTATCATTTGTGAATCCATTTTCGACAATTACTCGGGGGGAATTGGAGCCCCAATTTGCTAGTAAAGGATCCTACTTTGAACAGAAAATTAAACAAGTTTGTAGATGTAATTGGGAAGTAAAAAAACATACATGAGAATTGTATTTAAGTTATATTATAATTAATGTACCTTCATATAAAATTTGGAAGCATTTGGGTCAATTTGGAGGTCTAGACATCAAAACTAGTCAAGAGCCAAAATTGTGAAAAAATAGGAAAATTGGGCATTTTAAAAAAATTCCAAAAAGGGGACATTACAGTGGTATCAAATAATGGTATTGGTACCTATTTAATTTATGGATGGTATATATGAATTTAATAAATTCATTAAGCCATGTCGTGATGATATGTCCAGGCAGGTTAAGCAAGCATTCAAATTGGCACATAAAACTATTCATTGTGAAGACCTTAATGATTGGTTGAAGGAATTTATAAAACATAATTCAAATAAGAACTCATTAGGGAATAATAATCAATGCACTAGTATGGAGGAGACCAAGGATATACAAATTTCTATGGGTGGTGAAGAATAAAAGGCATTACAGGAAGAGAATCGAAATTCACTTCCAAATGACTTTGAAAAAGATGAGGAAACATCACATGAGAAGGAAGAAGAGTACCTTGAAACTATTGAATATCATTCTGAAACAAATTCTACTATGGACATGGACCAAAGAGCATCTACTGATGGATTCTTGAACTATGAAGGAGTACATACTGATGGGTGCTCACACCTCTATGTTGGTGACATAGAGATCAATTTTAAAAGTGTTGCTGCAAGACAAACTTCCATTAAACCTAAAAATTAATACCTTGTAGTAGTTTAAGAATAAACAATATCAACTTCCCTATCACCACTTGAGCTTCATGAAGTTGGTCCAAGCAATAAGGAAGAAGATGAGGAGGTTTAGTTGCAAGAGCCTCATTTTTTTGAAGGGTCCTTAAAGATGAATGAAAAGAAGATCCAAGAGGCCCTTAGCATACTCCATGACACTCAAGAATTGGTATCAAATTCTTGTTGGAGAGCTACTTCCTTGGAGGACCCATACTTCCTTGAAGACATGGAGAATATCCAAAGAGCAATGTGTAACATCAAAGTTAATTTCATGTCTTTGATTTTTTATAGAAAAAATGTCATTGAGCTTAGTGAATGTTTGCATGAATCATACTTGAAGAATAATGAAGTTATTCATAAGCTCAAAATTCAAAATGAGCAACTTCTTGACAAGTTGCAAGACACTTGTTTTTCCTCCTATGTTTCGGATTGTCAAATGGTAGATTGTTTGGAGGATTCTCATGACATGGTAGATCGTGAGAAATTTGGAAATTTGAATGTACTTGATGCATTTGAAGATGTAATTGAAGAGATCCAAACACTTGATGTGTTTGAAGAGTAACTTGAATTGTCTCTTGATTAATGATATGCAATTTTTAAAGAAGAACATGATTCCTCTACATTGGAACCAATCTATGACAAAGGTTTCACACTCTTGAAGGAGCTGCATAATCTTACCCCTATGGATACTTCATATTATGACAATTTTTCACTTACTGATCATTTGGGTGAGTTGGTTCTTTCTCCTACTTCCTACACTTATAAATTTTGCAGCAGTCATCCTAATGAAGTATGGGTGAAAGGGTTCTTTTTTGATGGTGCCACATGAAGAGCATGGAAATTATATTTCTCATTTTGATGATGGAATTATTAAAGAACCATCTTATTTACATTTGCAGAAGCATCCTTGTTTACATTATGACTGACTATACACATCTACATGGGTGCACCTATGATGTTCATTTGAGTCACTTAAAGACTCATGGTTTTTCTTGCTCAACACTTGGTTCATCTGATGTTGGAGGAGCTTCATCCAACACTTGGATGAAGAGGAATATGATTGAGGAAAATTATTATTGGCAGAAACATCCTCTATTATTTCATGATGATACACATATTCATGGGTGTATTGATGAGACTTCTTTGATCCACTTGAATTCTTCATGTTTTCTTTGCTCATTATTTGGTTCATATTTTGGTGGAGGTTCTTCATTCACTCCTTGGATGAAAGAACACATGGCTGATTATATTGATGCACATTATATATATTTGGAGAATAATAGTGGGACATGGGATCCTCACCTATGTCATTGGAGCAGATTTGATTGGTCACTTGAAGCTTGTATGCACTTGGAAAATGGTAGTCTACTCATTGGGAGGTATAAGCACTTTCATTATTTATTGGTGAGGCACCTCCTTGATGTACATTATTATTATTTTTTTATATACTTTGATGATATATATTATGCACTAATTATTTTTGAAAGAATGCATAAAAGAAAATGGGATCCAGGAATTCTCTTTTCAAATGGTATGGGTTGGAGAGCACTCTTAATTATTGGAGTGCAATGCAAGCAATGGGACCCTGGTATAGTGTTTAGTCCGATTGATTTCAAATTCTTTGGGAAACAATAAGTATGGGAGATGGATTAACAAATTAATAAGGTGATGTTAATCAGAGTAGTGCAGCAGAAAGCATGGTGGTTCCTCTCTAAAATATTCATGGAATCTCAAATACTCAAAGTGGGAAGCTTAGTGGCAACTTCAAAGAATCATATAGAAAGCAGGTTCTTCAACAACCATGTTTGAAATTGCTTGAGGACAAGAAATATTAGGAAGGGAGGATTTGTAATGTCCCAAATTTGGCATTGGGTCATAATGGCCAAATCATATTTTCCATATTCATGAAATTTGTCAAATGGATGCTAAAAGTCAAATAATTGCCAAGGAGGAAAATCACTAGTTTCCTAGGTTGGGGGTGGAAGGTTTGAGATTTGAAATAAGGGGGATAATAAATGATGTTTAGACATTAGAAGGGGATAAATATTTAATAATTTATATTATTAAATAAATACAAGAGAAAATGAAAGTGGAAATAGAGCATGAAGACACATGGAGACTATGGGGCTCACACTAGCTAGAATTCCTATGTTAAATGGTATCTTTCTCTTGTAATTTTGAATCTATGGAAAGCCTAATGTTTTGGGATGGATTATGAGGTTAATATACTTGTAAATATACTTCATAAGTATAATTTTGGATGAATTGTAACTTACATGGGAGAGGAAGATCCAAATGGGAGTTTCATGGACACTTGGATAGATTCCCCTTACATTTATGACAGCTATGACACCAATGATGGAGATTCTATGACAGTTATGACCCAAGTCAAATATGAAGTATGAAATAATGACATACTGACATGTTAGTCCTGAATAAAGCATACTATAGGTCTAAATTTGGATTTGGAGAAGTCCAAGAGGCTCCTACTCAAATTTGGGAGAAGAGGGAAGGTGAAGAGAGAGGCCACATGGCATAGGATGAGTAGCCACACTAATTCGACTTGGATTTGTTTTATGGATGGATTTGGAACCTTATAATACCAATAATGTTTATAAAATACAAGGATCATCCATTAGAATAATTTTCTTTTCTCATTTGTGAATTGTGAGAGCTAGTGGATGACTAGTTTTCTTGCTTAAGCCAATTTTGAGAGTGAAAAATTCCCATCCTAGTTCGTGTTTGGAGAGGACACTTAGGTATTTCATGGAGATTTAATGGATTCTTATTTTTAGGTTTAATCTATATGAAATCATGTGTATTATTCTATTGCAGCACTCTCTCTCAACTATTTCCAGTTTTCACACCATATTCATGCCAATGGAGGGATTGTGCTTTGGGTGAGCTATTGATATCTTTGGGGAAGATTATACTGACCATTATATTATGTTATGATTTATATCCTATTTGTTTCATGTTCATAATACTATCAGGTCAAAATACCGAAAATAATTCATGTAAAAATGTTGAACAATGAAGAAATAGTGTCATTTCCCCACTATCTTGTTGTGAACCATTGTAATGCTAATGGTTTCGAATTGGGAGAGCCTTTAATTGTCCATTTATGATTAGAATCAGTTAAATATTATTTTTTATTCATTATCAAAAAGTTTCAGGTAGAAATTCCCAATATTTGTATGTCAACATGACTTTTAATGAGTAAACAATGACCATTTCCACTCCATTTTGATATATGCCATGGTAATGCTTATTATTTCGAATGGAGGAATGTATCTCTGATAAATGTATGATGTATAGACTTTAATTAATGTGTATTTCAAGACTCATGTTCAGTACTTAAGCATTGGAAGCCATTTTACTCATTTTTATTGCATTGGGAGAAGATTTGGTGCATTTTCCCCAAGGGTCGAAATTGTGACTTGAGAGTTGTTTTGGAAAGAGTCATAACAGACTGTATAAACTGAACCATGATGCATATGAGACTTTTAAAAGGTACCTTACACATAACCATACTTTGTTAATAAATTCAAGTGAATTTGGGATCATTTGTGAAGCCATTTCCGACAATTACTCGGTGAGAATTGGAGCCCCAATTTGCTAGTAAAGGCTCCTAGTTTGAACAGAACATTAAAGAAGTTTGTAGATGTAATTGGGAGGTCAAAAAACATACGTGAGCATGATATTTAATTTATATTATCAGTCATGTACCTTCAGAGAAAATTTGGAAGCATTTGGGTCAATTTGGAGGTTTAGACATCAAAACTAGTCAAGAGCCAAAATTGTGAAAAAATTGGGAAATTGGGCATTTTAAAAAAATTCCAAAAAGGGGACATTACATTCCTTCCAGTGGTTTAGACTATAGTGAAGGAGCCCGCTCTGATACCAATTGTTGGAATATTGGACAATACTAAGAGGGGGGGAATCAATATTGATAAATTTTTAATAATTTAAACCACTTTTAATTTATTCATTAACACACATGATAAAAGGATACACATAACACAATTTATCATGGAAGCCCGACTGGGTAAACCACCAATACTTCCTATTACTGCAAAATTATTTTTACAAATAGTGTTTTCCTGTTACTAAAGACAAGGACGATACTACACCATGTTTACCATCAACTACTGGAAGGAGGCTATGACCCCCTAGTTTATCAACTACTACTAAAAGGATTCTTCTACACCCTATTTACCAGCTACAACTTGAACGAGGATGTGGCCTCCTTGATGGAAAATAGCCTAGCACCACCCTACCACCCTTATATGATAATTTGATCTCTAACTGTTCTACATCAATCAATCTGTCAACTGAATGTATAGAGACACTTATTTCAAGGTTTAAAGCACTGTTTATATACCCTCAAACATATATCTTCATTTAGCAGTCACATATCTTCATTGTGACTCTTCATAGACAAATAAAATAATTCAAAATTACTTCTCTATTTGTCATTTTTAACTCTGTTTAATTTATCAAATGCAACCTTCCGCAGTTTCTTTTCTACAACGTTATTTCTTAAACAAACTCTTTACAACAGATATTTTCCGCATTTACCTTTTTGCAATCATCTTTCTATAATTAACTTTCTAAAATTGCAAATTGTGGATTGTGGACAATTACCTTTCCATAATTAGCTTTCCCCAGTTGCCTTTTCGCAACGACCTTTTCGCAGCTCGCGGGAAATTATTCCTTCTGCAATTGTGAGTTGTAGATTGCGGATGTGCATTTTGACTTTTCTCAAAAATTGCTTCCGCAATTACCATTCTGCAACTACCTTTCCACAATTGAAAACTTCTTCCTTCCACAATTGCATATTGCGGATTGCGGGTATGCATTTCGACTTTTCTTGAAAATTGCTTCCACAATTATCTTTCCGTAATGACCTTTCCACAATCAAAAAATCCTTTCTTTTGTAATTGCGTATTGTAGGTTATGGGTCTGTATTTAAATTTTTCTCGAAATTGCTTCCACAATTCGTCTTTCTCACTCTATGGATTATGAATTGTGGATACCTTTCGCATTGCATATTGCATATTGGAGATGTGCCTTCCAACTTTTTTGAAATAGGTTTCTGCAACTCTTGTGAATTGTTGATTTCTTTGCGGAATCCTTCCCATCCATTGATCAGTTATCAAACAAGGAACTTCACTTTAGTGCTCCAGAATGTTATCTTCCGCACACATTTGCTTTTCATATTCTTTCTCGATCGTCGATCTATTTTCTTGATATGATCTTAGTTGTCCAACCAATGCTATAGAAGTTGACAACAACTCCACGACTCTACATTGATTGATTAGAGGATTGAAATAGGGGGGAGAGGAAGATAGAGGTGGAATGGGTGTTATAGGTACGAGGAGGATTATAGGGGTGATAGAGTGAGGGGATGGGTTAGTAAGGTTTAGAGAGAGTACAGAGAGAGATAAGGAGAGGAGGGGTGCTAGTGGTAGGGGAGGAGAGAGAGAATAGGGGGGAGAGTTGCATGGGGGCATTTGGAGAGATAGAGAGTGGTGGGGGTTAGGGATAGTTGAAAGAGTAGAGGGGTGTATGTGTGAAAAAGAGAGATAGAGACATGGAATGATGGGGGGAAGGTGCAAGTGATTAGGCATAGGGTATGGAAGGGTCTTTTGGGGAGATAAAGAGATAAAGATAGGGGTAGTGGGAGTAGTATGGGAAAGGAGGGGGGTTTGGGGAGAGGAAAATATAGAGATCAAGGAGTAGGATGGGTATACATTTAGGGAATATTAGGGAAGCTATAGAGAAGGGGTGTTTAGGTTGGGGAAAGAGAGAGAGATGGGGGGAGTTGGTAGGTATAACTAGGGTGGGATATGATAGACAAAGAGAGAGAGAGAGGGTTTTATGGGTAGGGGGACTAGGAGAGAGAGTGAGAGAGAGTAAAAAGGGGTGTTTAAGAGTAGGGAGAGTGAGAGGGGGTTAGGGAGAGAGACAAGGGGTTTAGAGGTAGTGAGAGTGTGTGGATGAGAGCGATGGGGTGTAAGGTGGATGTAAAATAGAGAGGTGGGATTTAGGTGTACGTGGAGAAGCAGGGGAGATAGAGATTGAGAGAGAGGTTTAGTAATGGTTAGGGAGAAGAGGGGTAGAGAGAGAGATATAAGAGGAGAATGGGCTAGTGGTATGGCGAGGAGTAAGGTGAAGAGAGAGTTAGAGAGGGCGTTAATAAGTGTTAGGAAAATGAGGTGAGAGGGAGAGAAAGAGAGGATGGGGTTTAGTGCTAGGGGTAGGAGTAGGAGTGTTTCTTGGATATATATATATATAATTGGGGGGTCTTAACGGGTTAGGGGAGAGAGAGCAGGGTGGTGTTAAGCGTAGGTGCAATATACCATAAAGAGAGAGAGAGAGAGAGAGAGAGAGAGAGAGAGAGAGAGAGTTGGAGTAGAGTGTGGGTTATTAACGGTAGGGATAGAAGCGAAGTTGGGAGACAAAAATGACATAGAGATTAGGGTTCGAGGAGGTGGTAGGTGTTTCAAGATGGTTAGGGTAGTTAGGCACAATATTGGGTAAAGGGTGGGTATAGAGAGAGAGATATATATGGTGGGAACTTAGGGAGGGTATGAGTGGGGTTAGAGAGAGGGAGGTGGGGTTATCAGTGGTGATATTATTTGTGATAGAGAGGGGGAAGGTGTGAGTGGATCGAGGGAAAGAAAGAGGGGTGTGAGTTAGGTATAGGTGGAGTAGGTTAGAGAGGTAGTGAAAGCATGGGTTCGTAAGTGTTAAGTGTAATAGAGAGAGAGATAGAGAGAGATAGAGAGGAGGGGTGTAAAAGGAAGGGGTATGAGTTACAGGGTGGGAGAGTGAGAGAGGGGGTGAGTAAGGGATAGGGAAAGAGAGGGGGAGAGGAGGGGGATTAGTTGTAGCGATAAGGGTAGGTGTGTGTGTGTGTGTGTGTGAGTGAGATAGAGAGAGAATGGGGGGTGTTAGGGGGTTGGGGTAGGTGGAAGAGTAGAGTTGTGTGTGTGTTTGAGGAAGAGAGAGAGAGAGAGAGAGAGAGAGAGAGAGAGAGAGAAATGAAGGGATAGTGATTTAGGGTATTAGTGATTAGGGGTAGGATGGTTTCATAAGAGAAAGAGATAGTGATTACTATGGGTGGAGGGGGTTATTGTTATAGGAAATATTAGGGAATATAAAGAGAAGGGGGGTTATAGGGGGTGATAGATAGAGAGAGAGAGATATGGGGTGTGTTAAGTGGTAGGGGAGTGGGAATAGAGAGGAGAGAGAGAGAGAGATGGTAGTTAGTATATGGTAGGGAGAGAGAGACATGGGTGTAAGTGGAGGAGATACAAAGAGACAGAGGTGGAGTGAGTGGTATAAGTAGGGAGAATAATAGGTGGGACAGGGAGAGAGAGTGAGGTGTTAGGGTTAGTGTGAGTGAGAGAGAGAGAGAGGCGAGGGTGTTATGGGGTTGGGGGGACTGTGAGTGGTGCGTATTGGGCATTGGTGGAGGAATAGTTTAGGTCAGTAAAGGAAAGTGGAAGAGGTTAGAGAGAGATAGGAAGGGGGGTTAAAGGTAGGGAGAGGAGTATGGAGGTGTGAGTGATCTAAAGTAGGGGTTGCAGAGAGAAATATAAAGAGATTATGGTGGATGAAATGGGAGTAGATACAGGGTCTGGGAAAAGATATATATATATATATATATAGGAGTGGGAGAGAGAGAGAGTAGGGTGGGCGGATAGGGCTAGGGTGAGTAAGAGAGGTAGCTAGAGGAGAAGAGGTAGGTGAGAGAGATTCATGGGATTAGGGAAGGTTAGAGTAGGGTTATGGAGATGAGGGAATATTAGGGGTAGTGATAGAGAGGAGGTGTTATGGGGTTGGAGTGGAAAGAGAGGGTTGGGGGTTTGGAGTAGGTGGAGTAGTAGGGTAAAGAAAGAGTGAGAGAGGGGGTTATAAAAGGTTACCAAGAAGAATAAAGAGAGAGAGAGAGGATGAGAGGGGTTAATGCTATGGGGACGAGGAGGATGTGGAAGAGAGAGAGAGAGAGAGAGAGAGAGAGAGAGAGAGAGATAACTAAGGGGTTCAATAGAGAGAGAGGGGTGGTGGTTAAGGGTAGGTGGAGGAATATCGAGGTAAGAGAGATAGATATAGGTAGAGAATGATGAGGATATGATTTTAGAGGTACGACGAGGAGTAGGGGGTAAGACATTTAGATAGCGGGTTAATAAGGGTTAAGGAGAGAGAGACAGAAAGAGAGAGAGATGATAGGTGGTATGTGGTAGGAGAGACAAAGAGAGGTGGAGGGGGGTTTGGGAGAGAGAGTGAGGTGTTATGTGTAATTCAAGTGTGTGAGAGATAAGCATGGTGTTAGGAAGTTGGGGGAGAGAGTGAGTGGTGGGAATTAGAGGTAGGTGGAGGAATATGGAAGAGAGAGATCAGAGAGTGAGAGAGGATGTAAGGGTTGGGGGAAAGAGATTAGAGAGAGAGAGAGAGAGAAATCAATGTTAAATATAGGGGGAGGAGCATGGTGGTGAGTGAGTGATTGATGAGGTTAGTAAGGGTTAGAGAGAGAGAGGGAGAGAGAGGAGGGAGTTAGTGGTGGGTTGAGGTGTATGTATTTATGTGTGTATTTAAGGGAGAGAGAATGGGGGGTGTTATGGGGGTGGGGGGGAGACATGGGTTTATGTACAATGGCAACATGTGTGAGAGAGGGAGATAGGTTAGGGGGTTGGGTTTAAGTGTAGGTGGACTAGTAGGGAAGAGAGAGTCTAAGAGTGTGGGTTAGTAAGGGCTAAGGGTAGCACAATAGAGAGATAGAGAGGTGTCCGAGTTTTTGGGAGGTGTAGGGAGGTGGGAGAGATGTAATGGGAGAAAGTAAAGGTCAAGGAGAGAGAGAGAGAGAGAGAGAGAGAGAGAGAGAGAGAGAGGAAGAAGGGGGTTAGTGGTCATTGGAGGAGTAGGCTTGTGTAGGTGTGTGTGAGACTAAGAGAAAGGGGAGGCATGGGTAGGTGTTACAGGGTTCAAAGTTAGAGAAAGGGATGGGGATGACAGGTAGGTTAAGGACTAAAGCGGTGTGTGTGTGTGTGTGTGTGTGTGTGTGTGTGTGTGTGTGTGTGTGTGTGTGTGTGTGTGTGTGTGTTTATGTGCATATATGTTTGTGTGCATAAGAGAGAGAGTTATGGCAGTGAGGGGTGGAGGGTACAGGTGATCATGGGTAGTGAGAAGGGTTTTTTTTGGGAGAGAAAAAGAGATATGTCCAGGTAGATTGAGGGGGGTGTAGGATTTTAGGGAATATTAGGGACGTATGAGAGAAGGGGTATATAGGGTGGGAGAAAATAGAGATATATAGATAGATAGATAGATAGATAGATAGATAGATATAGATATATAGATATATAAAGAGATAGATATAGAGATAAATATATAGAGAGAAATATGGGGAACTAGTGGGGAGATTAGGGTAGAGAGAGACAGAGAGAAGGGGGATTAGGGTTAGGGTGAGTAAGGGAGAGAGAAGGGGAGAGAGAGGGGGGGATAGAGAGTGAGAGTAGTATTAAGGGGGTGTTAATGGGTAGGGATACTAGTAGGGGAGTTAGGGAGAGAGAGCAGGGGGTTATGGGCAGCTAGAGTGGGAGAGAGTGTTGGGGGGTGTAGGTTAGGTTTATGTGGAGGAATAAGGGAGAGAGAGACAGAAAGTGAGAGGGGATTAGTAAGGTTTGGAGATATAGAGAGAGGGAGGGGAGGGGGTTTAGTGGTAAACAAAGGAGTAGGGTTATAGAGAGAGCGATAGAGAATTAGGGGTGTTAGGGGCTTAGGGAAGAGAGAGAGGGGTTTGTTGTAATAGGTAGATTATGAGATACAGAGAGAGAGAGAGAGACGAGTTTAGGGGAAGCGAGAGTAGGAGAGAGATAGAGACAAGTGAATAAGGAGAGTATGATCAAGGTTAGGGGGAGAGAGGGAGGATTAGGGGTGGTGAGAGTGTGTGTGAAATGGGTGTTATTAATGGCTTAGGGGAGAGAGAGACGAGTGAGGGTTAGGTGTAGGTTGAGGAGTAGGGTAAATACAGAGTGAGGGAGGGGTTGAGGAGGTGAGAGAGGGAAATATAGAGGAGGAGGAGGTTTTGAAGGTAGGTAATGGAGTAGGGTTGTGAAAGAGTGAGAAAGGAAGTTGGTAAGGGTTAGGGAGACAAGGGCAAAGACAAAGAGAGAAAGAGAAAGAGATATAGAGAGAGGATGATGAGTAGGTGTAGGTGGAGTAGGGTGGTTTTGTGTGTGTAAGGGAGATAGGGAATGTGGAGTGTTAGGGGGTTGGTAGAGAGAGAGAAAAGGTGGTAATCAGAGAAAATTTGAGGTCTAAAATGGGCCTCCTAAGGAAAATAATAAAATAATAGCTAAAATAATAAAATAATATTTATTAATTTTGGAAGAAGAAAGAAAAAAAATACTTTTTTGTTCGCATTTTCAACAAATCTCCAAGTGTTTTTACTCAAATTTTGAGCAGGAGGGCTTGTTGGATGCAAAATTAAATTACACATCCAACGAGCCCTCCCGCTTGAAATTTGAGTAAAAAAACATGCAGATATGTTGAAAATATGAACAAAAAAAATAGTTTTTTATATGCCAAATATGTCAAGTCAACCATTATCGTTGACTCATTTTATTGAAATTCTATTGGTTCTTGAATTCCAACTCACAATAATTTATTGTTGGTTCATTTTCTTATAAGGCCCATTTTAGGAAATATTTTGGAATTCAGAGAGAGAGAGACATGGTGCATGGTATGTCATAGGGACAAAGAGAGGGGTGTAGGAGTAGTAGGTGAGACAAAGAGAGAGTTGGATGGAGTGGTATTGGAAGGGAGAGTAGTAGGGGGGTTAGAGAGAGTGAGGAATTACATTTAGTTCAAATTCGAGAGACAAGGGGGGTGTTAAGGTATTGAGGGAGAGAGTAAGTGGTGGGGATTAGGTGTAGGTGAAGGAATAGGGAGAGAGATAATGAGAGAGGGGGTAAGTAAGGTTTAGGGGGAAGAGGTTAGAGAGAGAGAGATAGAGGAAGTGGAGTTAAAAGTAGGGGTAGGAGTACAGTCATGAGTGATTTATAAAGGGGTTTAGTAATGGTTAGAGAGATACAGAGAGAGGAGTGGATTCATGGTAAGTTGAGTATTAGGGGTGTATGTGTATGGTTGAGAGATATAGAGAGAGAATAAAGCATGTTATGGGTCTAGGAAAGCGAGAGAGAGAGAGAGAGAGAGAGAGAGAGAGAGAGAGAGAGAGAGAGATGAGTTGTTATTGGTAGGGGAGGGAGATTAGGAGAGGAATAAAGATAGGGGTTAAAGGTCTTGAAATATTGTAACTTTGAAGATTATTCTTTATGTATCTTTTGTGGTCCCCGATGGTCCAATTGGGAGAACCATTTGTATTTCATTGTACCCCGATGCTCCTAATAGAAAGAACTAATAAGAGTCATGAGGTAGTCCCCTCAAATTGTAAAGGTGGGTCATCAGCACCCCAGTATGGTTACTTGAGCCTACATGTGTAACTCGAGCCTACATGAGTTAACTTAAGCCGACATGTTAATTGAGTAAACTTTAAGTGAACAGATGAATATAAATAGAGGTGTAGTGCTCCTCACTTGTGATATACACACTCACTTGGAATAGCGCACTTGTGGAGGAGAGGAGTTGCTGGAGAAGGAGGAGAATCAGGTTTTTGATCTCCTTGTTAGTTTTACCTTTTTCCCTTTTTGGGGAATCTATATTGAGGAAGCTTTTGCTGGGTTTTTCCCTTTAGGATTTTTCCAGGATAAATCTTTGTTGTTCTTGTGATGCTGTTTCTTTCAGTGATCCTATTTTATATGCTTTTATTATGAAAAATGAAATGATATACTGATGTCTTAGTTAAGCATATGAAAATTTAACATGGTATCAGAGCTAACCTGAATAGGGTAGCTTTCACAAGTTACAGAAGCTAGGGATTCTTATTTTTTGGTTCTCTCTCCACATTCAATCAGCAAAATAAGGCTAGGTTGACTCTCCTTTGAAGGGTGCATCATTCTGTCGAAGCGGAATTCGATTCTAAGCATTTTCAATTTTCGATGTGGAAATTAGGGCTTTCTACAGAAGAGGAATTTTTGAGTGAGACCAGCATAGGATTTTTCTCCTCATCAAAACCGAAGTTTAGAGACCTGGATCAAGATTTTTGGTTGGGTGAATCTCTGGGAAAGTCAAACCCTAGTTTGACCCCGAGCTAGAAAAACCCTAAATACTAAAACTGCTACGTTTTGGAACATTCGATATATTCCGAGATTGGCAAAGGATAAGGAGCTGAAAATTTCAGGGGCAGAATATAAAATCCTGATGAATACTGTGTCCAAAATTCATCCTCAGATTCGCTGTATTTCAGGAGATATGTTCTCTCCAAGTTAGGGTTCCAGCCTCTTCCAGAATTCATCCCTAAACAAGACACTTGGGGAGAATTGCAATATATTGGGCTACAAAGGTCCAAATGGATTTCCTGAAGATGTTCCAGAAAGGGAACAGAATTTAATTTCGGTGGTACAAATATTAGACTCAGAAGATGAACCAGTGACATGTGGCATGCCGTACAACTTCGCTGTTCTGAACAATCTTGTAACAGGTCACCTTGGGAAAAGGATCATAAATACCAAATGGTGAAACCAATTCTGATCAAACCTATGGTGGTGGATCCAAGACATGTGAGGTTAACTCAGTAAAAAAATTTAGGCATAGAGGAGAAAAAATGTTCGAGATATCATAGAAATAGTAACAGGCATTTCTGCAGAAGAAATTGGAAAATTAGGGCTTCCTGTTCTGGGAGCTTCCCTCCACTGTTTTCAGAAATGGAGTACATTGGAAAGCTCCATTTGAATAGATATATCTGTCTATACAATCAGATCTAAAATATTCCAAGTTATAAAAATTAGGGTTTCTGTGACAAACCTTAGATCAGCCAACTCCAGAACCAGGACGGACACCTCAAATCGGTAAGATCTAATCCTTTGCTATGTTCATTTGAGGTTCTCATTTCAAAGTGATCTATCACATCAGCTTGATGGTAAGCTTGGTGAAGTTGAAAAATTACAAGCCTAGAAGTATATGATCTCTCTGAAGAAAATGGATTGGACACCTTCATGAGCATGGAGGTTCCAGTTTCAGAGGGAGATGAGGCTAGAAGCCTTTCACAAGAAGAACTTGGTCAAAGCCCAGAAGATTATTGATGATTCAGTCTCGAATCAACTT
>LPNX010141218.1:15366-31967 GCA_001517045.1 Pseudotsuga menziesii
TTTCTGTATTGATTATAAGTGGTGCGAACTTCCAAAAATAAAACAACATACTCAAGAAAGACACAAATAATTACTACGACAATATTTCTAATTGTTGTAGTAACAAATACATTGTTGGTATTATGTCATAAAATAATTTAATCAACTTAACATTAAATACAAACTATAAATAATATTACTAGACATTATGTAAGGATTCAAAGTCTATTACTTTCCTCATCTTGAAAGAACTCAATCTAGCGGAAGTTCTAAGTTCTAGATCCACTAAATAATTAAAAATTTAATGAAATATGTGTTAATTGATGATAGTATTATTACTAGTATATTACCAATAGGCTTAATGATTAAAAGAATAAATGTTGGTGAATCACTCCCATTTGAAGAAATTCATCTTTCTCTTGTATTAAGGTCTCATCAAAAGAATCTAGAGAAGGAATATTCCAATTGGGGATGGAAGCTCTTCCAAAATGGAATGTAGAGACAAAGACTGAGTACTCAGAGCTAAGGTTGCTCAGTACATACAACACAAGCTTCTCATCTTTCCACTCTAATCCATATTGTTTGCATTACAATACCAGTGACTTGTATTTAGTGAAGAATTGTTGAATAGATTCGAAAATCATAGGTTGTAGAGATATGAGATCATTCTCCAATATGTTCCCTCAAATATCATCTTTTTTTTCAAACAAATATTCATTCCTTTCCCAATCTTCCTTCATATTCCTATGTCCCTCAAGATGGAACAAAAGTTACCGGGAAATTTGAGTGCACATGAAGCCAAAGGCCTCATCAAGCTAATTAAAAGTTTTGTTCTTCTCAACATACTGTTGGGACTTAGTTTCTCTTCCCATTGTCATCCTATACATAACAAGCTTGCACAAGGATACCTGCATATATTCCCTCCAATTAGATTAGTTGAAGTGTGTAAGGATTCAGGTTATGAGAGCTTAAGAATCCATTTATCTGTATGTTAAAATAGTTAATTCCTAAAGAAGCTATGTAGACACCTGGAAATTCACTACAAAACCAAAATCAGTTCACAGTCATGTTAGTTTCAATCCTTTCCACCTCGACATGTACACTTTATCATAGTATTTCACACCTGGATAGACTTCTCTGAACATAATTCAAAGGGACCAAGGTTATCATTCTAGGATTTATGTGGAAACTCACATGCTTCTAGTGTACAGTGGAGATAAGACAAGACTTGGTGCTATCCTGAACAAGGATCTGATACCATGTTTGAATTATTGAACCATTGATATAGAGGAAATGAGATCAATTGGAAGGTAGAATTGTGCAGTGGAATATCAAGAACAATGTACACTGAATAAGACAAATTTTAGACAAATATGACAATAATTTCTTGTTTAATTACAACATTAATATTCATTATTCCCAACCATATACAAAAGTGTTACAATAAGGAGAATTCAACTCACGTAGATAATATTTGAATCTACTAGCTAAACCTAATTGACTAGCTAAATAGGAGTGTCTAAATCACTGCATGGGAGGTACTAGTCTAAATCCTGGTGTATGATTCAATCCTACAATCAATTAAAATAGTTAAATCAATTAAAGTAATGAGGTAGGTGGAAAAATGCACCACTTCCCCATGCATCCATGCAAAAACAATGCTATACTAATTGAGCGTGATCTAACCCACATCCAACATGAAAAAGGGATGGGCCTGTAGTTGCTGAAGTCCTAGATGGGATCTATGCCTACATCCAAAATCAAGAAGGGTTGGATTTGTATAAGAACTTCTCATGTAGTATAGATTCAATAGATGTCACTAGTTAATGGTTGAAGAAATCAGAGTTGTGTACACTGATTGTGATCCAATCAGAATCCAATGATGATTAAGTGATGATGATGAAAAATGATGATGAGAGTGTCCAGATATTGCGTAAAGCCGTGGTGATGACCATGTTGGAATAATACCTTCCTTGTTAAGAGAGAGTGTTGTTATTGTTGATTAAATTGACATTGTTGGAAACATAGATCAACAAAAAACCGCAGAGTTTGTAGTTGGTTCATTTAAACAAAGAACAAGAAAAGGAACCGCAAAGTAAATATGTGTGGAAGATAAAATTTTGGAGCACCAAAGTGAAGTTATGTGTTTGATAGCTGATCAACAGACGAGGAGAATTGCACAAGTGATCGATAGTTCACAAGAGTTGGGGAAAGAATTTTGCAATATGGAAGCATGTTTCGTAAAAAGTTGGAAGGCACATCTGCAATCTGCAACCCAAATGTGGAAAGAACATTGCAGCCACATAATTGTGGAAGTCCTTTTTTAAATTTGGGAAATGCATACCTGCAACATGCCACCCGCAATTGCAGAAGGAAGAAGTTCCCATAGATTAAGGAAAGAACAATTGTAGAAAGATCGTTGTGGAAAGGGTAAATGTAGAAGCTTGTTTTGGAAAAAGTTGAAAAGTAGGCCCGCAACTCACAACCTGCATTTATGGAAGGGAGCAATTCTTGTAGATTGTGGAAAGGGAAATTGTGAAAATATCATTGCGGAAGGTTAATTACGGGAGACAATTTGTGAAATCCTCTTTCGAAAAAATTGAAAGGAAACCCCGCGAAATCATGCAACAAATTTTGGAGAGTTACAATGAAGATATGTGACTCTCAAATGAAGAGGCACGACTAAGGGTTTATAAGCAAAGATTTAAACCTTCATACAACTTTCTCTGTAAACTCAATTGGAATATCTAAGGTGTACATAATTCATAGATTAAATTATCATATACGGGTGGTTGGGAGGTGCAATGACAAGATGCAATCCTATAGGGGGTTGTAGCATCCTTCAATTTATTACTATTAAATAGCGTGTTGGCGCATCCTTCAGTTGCAGCTAAAAAACTTGGGTGTTGGTGCATCTAGCAAGTTGGTGCTTGGAAAGTAATTGTAGATATAATTTTGCAGTAATAAGAAGTATTAGTGGTTTCCCAATTTGGGTTACAAGATAATATTGTGTGTTGTGTCTATTTTTTATTTTTTTTAAAGTGATAAAAATTAAAATAGATTTCTTAATATTGATTCACCCCCCTCTCAGTATTTCTTGATTTTCTAAAAATTAGTATCAGAGCGGGCTCTTCACTAAAATTTTAAACACTTGAAGAGAGATATTTTATCACTATGGATCAAAAAGTAAAACCGTACTCCAAGGTTCCAATATTCAATGGAGAAGATAATGCTATCTAGAGCATTAGGATGAAAACACATATAATTTCTCTTAGACCAAATGTTTGGATGTCTATAGAAATAGGGTATATATATCCAAAATCTCCTCCCACGGATCTTGAAGGAATAAAACAATTTGGAAATAATGCTAAAGTTGTTAATGAAATCTTGACTTGATTAGTGAGAACAGTTTTTTCCAAAGTGATTCATTACAAAACAACGAAGGATATATGGGAAAAAATGCAGACCATATATGGAGGAGACACCAAGGTAAAAAGTGCCAAACTCCATACTTTTAAAACTCATTTTGAAAGTATAAAAGTGAAGGAACAACAAAACATTCTAGACTAATTTTAGAGAATTGGAAGAAAAGGAAATAGTTGAAAAAATTACTAAGATCACTTCCAATGATTTACAATCCAAAGATTTCCACCCTAGAAGATATAGAAAGTATTGAAAACATAACCATGAAAGAACTACATGGGATACTCATATCTTATGAAATGAGGATTGGGAAAGATAATTATTAAAAGAAGGAAGAAAATTTTAAAGCATATAAGGTAGCTAATAAATCCAAATAAAAGATTCAATCAAAATATTTTGATGATGAAGAAGCACTTCTTGTTAAAAATATTAAGATAGGTACTAGCAAGTACAAAGGGAAATTACGCTTAAAATGTTTTAACTATGGGGGGATTGGTCACTTTGCTTCCAAATGCCCTTACCCCAAAAAAGAAGATGACGATGAGTGCCCTAAAGATTCAAAGAAGAACAAGATGATTTTTAAGAAGAAAAAAAAATAATATATTATACTCCATGGATGATAACTTCTCAAATGAGTCTCTTGAAGATAAACATATTGAATTCCTATTCATGGGTATAAAAAACAAAATCCATGAAGAAGAAGTAGAAGGTGTGGTAGATCTTGAAGAAGAACTTGTAAATGCTCTTGAAGAATTAGGGAAGTATAAAAGGATGTACATAAAAAAATCATATGATAGAATTTGAGGAGAAAAACAATGATGCAGAAAGAATTATTGCTAACTTAAAAACTCGGCTTTAAGAAGCCAAAAAGGTTGAAAATAATCTAGAACATTAAATATTGAAAATAGAGCAAGAGTTATAAAAGTTTGAATATGAATTGATATTTCTTAGAAAGAAGAAAAATGAATAATCCTTTCAATCAATGTTTAAGAGAAGTTCAAAAACTCTGGATGACATCCTAAGTTGTCAAAGATCATTTAGTAATAAAACTGGACTAGTTTATGACAAAGGAAAGAAGACAGAAAAACCCTCTTTCATAAGTAATGAAGGAAATAAAAGAAGTTATGATGATGCACTTATCAGACTAGTTGTAAAGGAATATAGTAAGAAAATTTCTCTCTTTCAAAATGAAAGCAGGAAAAATAATGTTCCAAGTAGCCATCAACAACTCTTTTTGGGGAATTGTTATGCCTGCAAGAATTTTTGACATATAGCTATAAATTGTAAACTAATGGTTCCTATTGGGAAAGACATTACATCAAAGTCTCCTTTCCATAACAAGAATTTCACTAGAAGCAATCCAAAAGTAAGAAACTATAATTGTTTTCTCCTCTACAGAGTTATAGTATAGAATGTTACAAATGTGGTAATCAAGGACACATTGTTTGAAATTGTAAACTAGTGATTCATATGGAGAATGACACTACAAAATATCAAGGAAATGAGGAGAGGAAGGGTTGGAAGGAGGTGGATTATGTGTAATGTTAAATAGTTATGCGTGTAATATAAATAAAAAATCTATGGCACATGGCTAAAGGATGCTCAAAACACATGACAGGAGAACCAAAAAAGTTTATAAGCCTAAAAATAAATAAAACAGGAAAATATACTTTTGGAGATAATCTATCCTCTAAAATAATTGGGAAGGGTATAGTGGCTCTTACAGACAAGATGAAAGATGAAAAGTTTTTTCTTGTAAAGAGCTTAAAACCTAATATTTTAAGTGTGACCCAAACATCTGATCAAGGACACACATGTATATTTGATTCCAAGAAGTGTGAAATCAGAAGAAAATATTCAGGAAAACTTGTTGGGACTATTGTGAGAAATCCAAGAAATGTGTATATTCTAGAAAATGAAGAAAAATATTATATGAGTCAAATTGATGAAAGTTTCCCATGGCATAGAAGGGTGGGGAACTTGAACTTTGACAATATTTTAAAATTTATTAAGAACACAGTTGTAAGGAATTTTCCAAAGATCATAAAAACACCATATCATGTTTGTAGACACTGTCTTCATCGAAAGAAAACTAGAACATGCTTCAAGGTCTAAGATCATGCAACCTCTCATCCATTAGAAATAATTCACACTGATATTTTTGGACAAACAAGGACGAAAACATTTTCAAGATGAAGCAAAACTATGCTTAAAGAAGCAAAACTTCCTCATGGCTATTGGAGAGAAGTAATATATACAACTATCTATGTACAAAACAAACTACAACCCATAGTGAATAGTGTCAATGCTCCTTATGAGCCATCACTTGGAAGACCAGCTTCAGTTAATTATTCTAGAGTTTTTGGAAGTAAATGCTACATAAAAAGAGATGATGATAATCTAGGGAAGTTTGACTCTAGAAAAGATGAAGGCATATTTTGTGGATATTCTTCCACCACAAGGGAATGCAAATGTTATAATATAAGGTTTCACAATATCATAGAAAGTGCAAATGTAATTGTTGATGATACTAAACTAAGAATAATAGAAATCCAAGAAAGTGTGTATGTCAAAGAAACTGATGATGAAGAAATAGATGATAAAGAAAAACAAAATTTCACAAGGAGAGGATGTTTTTGAAGAAGAATAAGGAAAAGAATAAATGCATGAAAATGAGAATGGAGAATCTCAAAGAACATACATAGAGACAAAATGTAGGTGGGTTCATAAAAATCATCCTGAACGTCAAATAATTGGTGACAAAGATTCAGTATTTAAAACAAGAATAAAATTATGTTATGATGAATAATAAGCAGTAATTTCGATAGTAGAACCAAAAAAATTTAAAGAATATTGCAAAAGTGAGGATTGTATCAATGCTATGAATGATGAAATTGATCAAATAGAGAAGAAACAAGCTTGGTAACTTGTCCCAAGAACTAAGGGCATTAATGTTATTGGAACCAAATGGATTTTTAAGAACAAGTTCAATGAGCATGGTCATGTGACAAGAAACAAGGATAGATTAGTATACGAGGGATATGCTCAAGTCGAAGGTGTTGACTTTGAAGAAAATTTTTCACATGTGGCAAGACTTGAAACCATTATGATGTTTTTATATTTTGCATGCTATAAGAACTTTAAAGTGTACCAAAATGGATGCAAAATATGCATTTCTTAATGAAGAACTTGAAGAAAAATTCTATGTTGAGCAGCCTGAAGGTTTTCTCTTATAAAAGAATATATATTATTTTTGCAAACTTAAGAAGACACTAGTATGGCCTTAAAAGAGATCCAAGAGGATGGTTCTCAAGACTTGACAAGTATTTAAAGTAGCAAGGATATAGAAGAGGGGTCGCTAACAATAATTTATACATAAAGTTTGAAAAAAAAATATGATCATTGTTGTAGTCTGTGTAGATAATCTCGTATTTGGAAGTGAACTACAAATTATGAGTGTAAACTTTGATTCAGAAATGAAGAAGGAATTTGAAATTTCAATGTTAGGATAGCTAACATTATTTCTTGGCTTACAAGTATCTCAATCCAAAAAATTGGATTTTCATCTCTCAAACTAAGTATATTAAAGAGATGTTGAAAAATTTCAAAATGGAATAATCCAAACCCGTTAGAACTCCTATGGTCACTGGTTCTAAATTTATCAAGGATGATGAATCTTTAGAAGTAGATCATACTATGTATAGGTCAATTATTGGTAGTTTATTATATGTAACATCTACAATACTAGATGTAATGTAGGTTGTAGGTTTGGTTTCCATATTTCAATCAACCCCAAAAGAAACACATGTGGCTGCAATAAAAATAATTCTTAAATATATAAAAGGTACTATGGATTATGGATTATGGTATCCAAAAAGCAATAAATTTACTCTAAGGGAATTCACTGATGTATATTGGGAAGGAAGTATTGATGAAATAAAAACAACTAGTGGACCAACATTTTACTTAGGATGTTGCTTTGTGTCATGGCTAAGCAAAAAGTAGTCTTCCATTTCCCATGGGCTATATTAAGGGGCTTACATAAATTTAGTGGGATTTTTTCTTATATGGAAATGGTTTTTTCAACTAGAATATATTCTCCTTATATTTATTAGAAAAAAACAACTCCAAAATGAATAGGCTCTTGTATATTAATGAGGAGAATGAAAAAAAAAAATTCTCCCTAGAAAAATCTCCCTCAAATATACCTTTTGCCCAAAATTTATAGTGAAATTATAGTGAAATCAATCTTTTGCCCCAAATTTCCACTAATAGAGGCTCCGAAGGATTATTTTTCCCTCCATTTTTCTTGTAATTTAAGAATATGGTTGAATTTTCCTGTATTTTTAGTCAATTTCATCATGATTTTCATCCAATAATTAACATGCTATGCTTTTTATCAAACTTTTTATACTTTTTGTCCACATTTACATTAAATTATTGTATTGTAAATTTACATTTTATCATGCCTTTTATCATGGATGTTTTTTAGGTTGTTGAATATTAGGGAACTCTTGATTCTTAGGGCTCATTCAATGTTTTTAGTATTTTATTCTATCCTAGGAATATTAGTTTTTTGAAAGTGTTATAGATATCAAATTATATTATTTATTTTATTCATTTTCATGTTTAAACTTTGAGCCGATATTTATCTATTGTTAGTGGATGGTACTCTTGATGGAGATAAACCATATGGTTTTTATATATTCAAACTAAATTTGAACGAGTTGTTTAAAATGTGCTTTTATTATGGTCTTTCTTTGCAATTATCAATGGATCTAAGGCATTAATGAGAGTGTATATGTTCATATTTTATGTCTGTTATTATTGATGTTTGGTATGTTTGTAATATAAATGAATGCACACTCATTATAATGGCAGGAATACAATGAAATGGTCATTATTTTGTATTTCTTCTTGTAGAGTTGTCCAAATCATACTGGTAGATTAATTTATTTGTATTGAGAATTTCATGACTGGCAGATTTTTTTATTCGTATTGAAAAGTTCATCAATTTTATTCGTGACCTAGATTTGTTGGGTTCGATACTTGTTTTATGAGTTTTTTTGTAAGGTTCATTCAAAATTAAAATGTTTCTTGGTTATTTGTTTTGATATGTAATTTATATCATCATCTAGAAATGGATCTAGTTATGTATGATCAATATATTATTTATCCAGAACACGATACTTTATTTGCATATTGATTGTATATAATATGTATAGGGAATGTTTGACCTGATTTGTATACATTATGCTATTTGATATACAATATTTTATATTCAATGAGGGTGCTAAAAAAAGTTTAGAACATCTTCCATGCTTTCAAAAATTTCAAGGACATGGATACAAACATCTCCTCAGTTTATCTGAGAAAAAGTAGTCTTTAACATAGTAGTTCAAATGATAAGTGTAACGATGCATTAATGTGCTTTCTAGTATTGTTAGTGTATGTTATTACTTGTAATAAACATTGCAAGATTCTAACCAACTCAAAAAATTCTAAATCAAATGAGATGATTCATATTTTGATTGTCAATAAAAGAAAGGAAAAAGTGGCATTCGAATCTATAAACAAATAAGCAGCTTATTTTTTTCTTAAAGGGTAGCTTAAAAATGAGAGATTTGGAAAATAAACTAATTGGGAATTCATACATTATATAAGGCTGTGGGTCTCGATAATAATACACATTGTTATAATGGTTCATGGGTGACATAATCACTCCACAATGTGAAGTGTTCAATTCTATTGGTTTTTTGGTATGTCAAGATTTGGGTCCCCACATGTCTGTTGGACCATTAAGGGACGAGATAAAAAGTGGAGTTTCTACTTTCCTTGAATATAGTTATTGTCGTTGTGTTTCACCAACACCTATAGTTGTGACTGACCCAATACTACTTGTGGAATATATAAATAAATCCCTCATATCCTCATTCATACATTTGTTCATTTCAGGGTCTAAGAGTTGAGACATCTGAGCTCTGGTATATGGTCTTCTATTGCACTACCTTAGTAATCTACAGGATCAAAAGTTGAGTCTTCCTAGCAAAAGATTCACCAAGACATTAAAAAAATTTATAATTTGATGAAAGATTTGCCATTTTTTTACAATATTTTATAATTCAGTGAAATAATCGCTAATATTTTACACAATATTATAGTTTCATGAAATATTAACCAGTATTTTACACAATTCTATAACAGAATGAAAGATTAGACAAAAAATTGTATATAAATATTATATTGTTGATAAAATAGCCTTCAACTTTTCCTATATATTAAGGAGATTCACCCATTTATTATACATATACATTTTACGGGTGTTCTTAAAATTATCCCAATGTTGTACACAAGTCATTTCAATGAAGCAAACATTGGAAAATTTACTTGTAAATTATGAGGACCCCATTATTATACACTGTGACAATACAAGTGTTATTAATATATCCCCCAAAAAATTTATGCACTAAGACAAAACATATTCTAATCAAATACCTTTTTTTAAGAGATCAAGTGTCTCAAAAAGTGGTCAAATTGGAGTATATTGATACGAAGAAACAAATTGCAGAGATTTTCACTAAGTCATTACCTGAAGAATAATTTTCTTGTATTAGGCATAAATTGGGGGTTATCCCTTATCATTAAAAATTAACTAAAAGGATGAAAATCTTGTCACAAGGAGAGGAGAAATGTCAACACGAGAGACACACTCACATGGGGAGTAATTTTAAAATATACGGTCCATTAGTAAATAATTCTGAGGGGTTTTGATCATCTCAAAGATAGATTGATGTTGCTGATATGAAATTATAATACTTATGATTTCTGTTGCTACATATTGAAATTATTGTGTTAAAGGTTATGGTCTGTGGAAGTAATATTTACATCTTTAGATAATTGAAAAAGAACTAGAGAATGAGATTAGTGTTTGAAGAGAAATGCAAGTACACTTTGTTGTGTTTCTTATATACGATTACAAAATATAACATTATGAAGATATATAACAAAATGGAGCAATGTTACAGAGGGATATTCATTTCTAAAAATTGTCATTGTTGTCAAATGGGGAGAAAAAGCTCCTTTCCAATGTCAAAGGAAGGTCTTTCCAACCAATTCCAAAGGGGGATATTGTTTATTAATTTGACATTGTTGGGAACATAGATGAACATAGAACTACATTGTTTGTAGTTGGTTCGTTTAAACAGAGATTTCGGAAATGATCCACAAAGTAAATGTGCACAAAAGATAACATTTCAGAGCGCCAAAGTGAAGTTATGTGTTCGATAGTTGATCAATGGATGAGGATGATTCTGCAAATGATTGACAGTTCACAGGAGTTGTGGAAAGAGATTTACAGGAGGATATTGTGAACACCCATTTCAGAAAAAGTTGGAAGGAACATCCTCTACCTGCAAATCGACCACGGAAAGAAATTTGTGGCCCGATAATTGTGGAAGTAATTTTTAAAATTTGGGAAATACATAATCGAAACTCGCAACCAGAAATTGAAGAAGGAAAGAATTCCCAGAGACTGTAGAAAGAATGATTGTGGAAATATTTTTATGGAAAGGGTAAATATGGAAGCTTATTTCAGAAAAAGTTGAGTGGCAGCCCCACAACCTGCAACCCCCAATTGCAGAAAGGGCGATTGCGGAAGGTTAATTGTGGAAATATAGTTGTAGAAGGTTAATTGCAGGAGATAATTTGTAGAATCTTGTTTCGAATATGCTGAAAGGAATCCCCGCAAACCATGACCCAAAATTGGAAAAGGAAGGAGATCCCGTATATTGTGGAAAGGGCGATTGTGGAAAGATTGTTGTGAAAGGTAAATTGTAGAAAGATGTTTTTCAGAAAGATAAATGTGAAAAGGTCGCTATGGAAAGGTAATTCCAGAAAGGTCATTGCAGAAATCTCCTTGTAGAAAACACATAAGAAATTTATGAAGAGCCATGATGAAGATACATGAATCTTAGATGAAGAGGCACGACTGATGGTACATAAGGAAAGATTTAAACATTCAGAAAAGTTACTTTATACATTCAATTGGAATATCTAAAGGTGTACAAAATTTAGAGATCAAATTATCATTTATTGGTGTTTGGGAGACACAAAGAAAGGATGCAATCTTGTATGGGGTCATATCCTCCTTTGAGTTGTTGTTGGTAAATAGTGTGTTGGTGAATCCTTTAGTTGTAGCTGAAAAACTTGGGTATTGGTGCACCTAGCAAGTTGGTGCTTGCAAAATCATTGTAAATGTAATTTTGCAGTAATAGGAAGTATTGATAGTTTTCCCAATTTGGATTCCATGATAATATTGTGTGTTCTATTTTCATTGTTGATTTTGTTTAAAATGATAAAAATTTAAATAGATTTATTAATACGGATTCACCCCCCTCTTAGTATTACTTGATTTTCTAATAGTTGTAACTGTAAGTTCAGAATAAAATATTTATTTTGTTGTATTATTTCTTTTACCATATTGTTAATGTAACTCCTTAGGAGATTCCTTTTCTACATTCATAGAATTTATTATTATACTTGGTCATGTAACAATATCAAGGTAAAACCTTCGCTGTAATTCATGGAAATAGTCCCCAAAAGAATAAATGTAAATGTATCTTGAGTCTCCCTAAGAGAAGTCAGAATAGTAATACTAAGAATTCAACATAGCTAGGTGTTTAGGTCACCTACATGAAGTGTATAAATAGGGAGGCACCCTCCCTCATTTGGACACACGATAAGTACAAGCAAGTTCACTCAAAGGAAGATAAATGCAAGTTTGTTGGGAGGAAGAATAAGAAGTTGTATAATTTATTGTATCTCTTGGTTTTTATATCTTTGTTTGAGATTGTACTAAGTTAAGAATCTATGATGGAGAAGTTTTTCGGTTTTTCCCAAGAGAGGGTTTTCCTAGGATAAAATCTTTGTGTCTCTTTTGCATTGTGATTCTCTATTTTTCAATGAACTTATTGCATTATATTATATATATAATATATTTGAATTAAAGTGAAACATCTAAGAATTAAATGTATTCATGTAGAAACAAGTATACGTTAACACATCTATGGAATACCATAATACTATTATTGGTCCCGCACTTGGGACCTGTGACAACTTCGATCAAGGATCTCCTCTCGCCGCTCATTTGAATCATATTTAAGGATGGATGAAGTGGTTGGTGAAATATTTTAGGGATCTTGACACAATTCTCAACATGCTATCCCATGCCACCATTGCGATGGTTTTTAGAAAACACGTTGTTCTTGACGAGGATAGAGAAGTGGTTGATAACAATGAGGCTTCCCAGAACCATTTTGGATGACCTCTAAATCCATTGTCATGGTCTTTCTTAGGCCTGTTTCCACTCCTCGTATCTTTGGTTTCTTTAGTGTTAGTCCTATTATCTATAGGCCTATATTAGAGAATCAATGTCCTTTGTTCTACTTTTTTCTTGATTACCACACCTAGTAAGGTTGGCTTAATGTGAGCAATTGGGACTATTTCACTCTTTATAAGGGCCATAGGAAAAATAATAGTTGTGATTTTAATTGTTTTTAATATGATGAATTTGATTGGAAAGTGGTGAACAAGTTATGACTATGGGACTAGTTTGGCTTCCTAAATCTCAACCAAGGCATTGCAGGGACTGTATTTTTTTTGCATCTAATATTATAATTTTGTCTTAGCCATACAAAAACTAGAATTCATAGTTAATGAGGAGAATAAAAGAATAAATAAGTTACATTGATATGTCAATTTTAAAACCCAAAGTAATTAAGAAGGTAGGGAAGATATGTGGTGAAATTAGAGAGGAGGGATAAGAAAGGTCCAAGGGTAAAGAATATATTGTTAAAAAATGAGGATGATGAAAGTAAAAATACAATACATGAGATCTAATGTGAAATTTAAAATTGAGATAGTGAAGTATTTGTTGTAATATCAATAGAAGTATTATGAACAAATAAAAAAAAACTGAAATGAAATTAAAGGAGAGACCAAGAGAAGGGGCATAGACATGAATAAGATCAAGGGAGAAAAGGTGATCAAATTCTAGGCAATCATGGGAACAAATAAAATAAAGAATGTAAATTAGTAGGTGAAGTTCAAATAAAGGAGGGAAAGGGACAAAAGGAAATTACTACAAATTCGTTCGATAATAGGATTCGATAAGTGGCTCAATTTATAGTGATATTCATGGTTACAATTGTCCAAATGTTTTTTTTGTTTTTTTTTTACTTTGAGGGAATCCTTAACAGTATTAGAAGAATAACGAGGAGAATAAGCGAGCATTTTTGCTTCATTAAAATATATAAGGTGCTTACCATTTTTTGGAATATTTAGTAATGAAAGACTTTGTAAGGAGATTATGTAAGGTGTTAACAATGCACCCCTTGAGAAGGGTTTTGCACGATTGGATGTCATCGAAAATGTAGGATTAACCACAAGAACACAACATTTTTTAAACTACTAGTTTCTTTGATTTATAAATTACTCACAATAACTAAATGGTATAAACTCCTATCTATTTTCCAAGATCAAGTAGATATTTAGATGGATCTACCATTCTTTTAAGAATGTTGACATGGGAGAAATTAACATGTATCTTACCCTTAAAATAAAACAATAAAAATTAGTTTTTCTTCATTTGATATAGGAAAGGTTATCATACAAACTTCTATTTTTTCCTCTCCTTTATCCCAATTTGACTCTTGGAATCACCCTCTTCAATTACCTTCATTCATAACCATTCTCCTTAATTACATTTGATAAATGCCTTATTCATTACTCTAAATGACCATTAAATTATATATTAATGGATTTTGGGATGAATTCATATCCTAGGAGATCTCATGACTAGGGAATTAGTAATTCTGAGTTTGTTTGTTGGGTAGCATTGTGAATCCACATGTTAATACCTATTAGTATGAGTTTCCATTCTATGAAATTGGAATTTTTTAGTGACATCACTAACTTTTGTGATGAGAATGTCTTTTTTTGAACATTCTGAACTATATATACTAACCCACATATCCTAATGTAACATACCATGTATCTAATATACTCTACCCTAAATTAAACCTACCCTAAACTACCATACTATTACTTATCCTTGCTACTTTAATTTACCCTACTCTAAACTTTATTAACTTTGTAGCCTATATTGCTCTCAAATAAAGTAACCCACATCAAATACCCTTATCCCTTCCTAACATAGAATAACCTAACCTAGAATACACTAAGCTATCACTACCATAACTACCATAACCCATCATTAGACTAAACAAACATACCATAGTATAGGCTATCCTATATTACCCAATGTAATCCACCCTACCTTATACCTACATCATACAAAATTAAATATGTCTACCTTATCATTTACTTAATGTTCCCTTTCTATCCTTTAATTAAACTACCTTACCATAACCTATATTACCCTTCAAAATCCTTGTTTACAATACATTTAACTTTTTTACCTAGAATATCCTATCCTACAAGAATATGTCCTCTTTTATCAAATTCTACTCTATCTGACCTATCCGAATCTACCCTAACCTAAACTAACATATGCTACCCTAGACCCAATATAGCTTATATGAACATACCCTTTTCTACCATTACGCTATCCTAATGTTTATAAACTCACTTATTCTACCTAGCTAAAGTCTACCCAATGATACATCAGGCTAAATCTAATCTACCCTTTCTCAAATTACTATATCGTTGACTACCCTATCCTACTTTACCCTTGTTTAATAAGTCATAAACATACTTTTATTTAGACTACCCTTCCCTATTTTAATATATCCTGACCATATCCTAACCTAGAATAATGTATCCTAACCTATATTAACATATAATATAGTAATATAGATACCTTATTATTCGTTTCCCTATGTAAACTATCGAGTTTCTTAACTTTCCCTAATATACCCCATGCTATATATCACATCCTACCTTACTTAGCCTAATTTAACTTAGGAGAGACAACTTAATATACCTTATAGTGATATATGATACCTTACCTAACTTATCCTAGCCTACTACTAACATCTTAGTATTAAATCCATATATTAAATCCTATAACATATCTATCCTACCTATAGTAGCCTACACAAAACTAATATATCCTTTCCTACCCTACATTATCTTAAATTACCATATTGTAATGCATACCATGCTACACATATATATTTACATAATATACTCTATGCTCGACTAACCTATACCACCCATCTTGATATCCACATATTAGGAACTAATACATTGATTAAGATTGTAAAGAATAATCTACCCTTACTTGAACTATCCTAATGTATCTTACCCTATGTTATCTTAACGGACTCTAACCTATTATATTTGACTTAATCCACTAAACTACAATACACTACCATTAAATAACATATACCCTATATACTAGTGTACTTATCCTAATCTATAGTATATTGTGTAACCTATATTAACTTACCCTACCATGAATCTAAACTAACCTTTCCTTAAATAATGTACCTTAGCTTGGACTACTCTATCCAATACTAACCTAGTATATCCTAGGATATACATTAGCTTATGTACCTTATCAAAACTAACACTTACACTGAACTATATTGGCATATAATACCATATAGTACTCTACCTAATGTAATATACTATACCCTAAACTACTACTACTCTAGCCTAGCATTTCCTAGTGTTCTTAGTGAAATTCAATTTTTGATATCCAATCTCACCTAGATTAACATATATTGAATGTAAATTATGCTTCACTTTACTATCATACCCTATATTGGACTACCCTAACCTAAACTAAGTTAGCCTTCAATAATTTACCATACCCTACCATAACTTTCCTTACATCATATTCTAATCTATAGTATCATACCTCACCCACTACCTATCCTAACACACCTAACCCAACAAAATATGAACCTAACTTAGCTTAAATGAACCTAACCTACATTAATTTAGACTACTTAACATAATCTACCTTATTCATTACAAACATATCCTACCTTTATATTAAGCCTAAATCCCAAATCCTTAGTCTTAATCTTAAATACGTAATCCGAAATACTAATCCGAAACCAAAGTCCAATCATAATCCTAATCTCAAGATCAAATATTAATACTTAATCCTAAATATTAACATATCTTGCAATATGTACACTATATGATCCATTCCTAACCTAATTTATGTC
>LPNX010141238.1:4446-21597 GCA_001517045.1 Pseudotsuga menziesii
ACTTTCTTTCTCTGTGTGATTTGTAATTTTTCCTGTGTAACGCTCCATTCCGTTTCTCTTCTGTCGTATCTGGAACATAGTGTTTGATGTTTAGAATTCATATGCTTATGCTCTATTCATCGTTTCAGGTATTATATGATCTTTTCTACTAAAGTTGATATGGAATTTGTCTTAGACGCTCTGTATTGATGGGCTGTTATCTCATTTCTTCTATTTTCACCCTGACAAATGAAATGACTGCAATTATGTGATTATCTTGCCTTTGGAAAATCCCGTGTATGCAATTTGGGAATCTTTTTATATGTATATGACTCCGTTTCCCAATGGATATGTGATTGTTTCAACCAAATAAACTTTTAAATATTGTTACCGTTTGATCTTGCAATTTGCAAAGTTCATATTGAGAGATCCCTCTCAGGGAGAGAATATCAATATCTTCCTAAAGTGGTTTTGCTGTTACCTCGGGGTGTGCCTTTTACAACCTGGGTACATTCTGAGTGCTAACACTATGTATCATCAGTCATGCACATCTACAAAGGTTTGGCTACTTCAATCCTAAATGTCCTTTTGTGTCTCGACATAGTGGATGTCAGTACTCAGATGAAGAAGTGCCATTTTGGTTGATAACAGATGCCACCTAATGTGTGAGGTCAAAGGGAAGCGATGACCAAAATACATTACAATATTTTGATCTTGGAGAACTCAAGTGTCTAAGGTAGCAGATGAAGTATGTGAAACAAATACATACCAATGTCATATACAAAATCATATCCGAGGATGCCATGTTCAATATAATGGAACACTAGCTCCGTTACAATATTTGATTAAATCATATGATACGGGTACTATACCACGTACATTACAAAGGTGGATCGAAGCCACAATATACAATGATGAGCCTTCAAAAGTATGGAAGCTGTGTAAATGATCCTAACAAAATCTTTCACAACTTAGGTTATAAAAATGAACCTAAGGTCTTCATTGAAATCCAAAGGAACCAATACAATCCCTACCATTTGAATAGATATGTTGAAGTCGAACATGGAATGAACTCAACAGAATGTCAGACAATGAATGAGTCTGACAACTGAAGAAAAGGAGTTCACCAATACTAATAGTGAAACCTAGGGTACTATTGTCAAAAATCTAGGTCGTCGTCTTCAAGAACTACTGATGAGAAACCATACTGTGATGAGGAAGGCAATGGATCCTCCAACAGATCATAAGAGTGACTAGGAACCGGATACAGGAAGTTAGACACAAGTAAAACTCAGATAAGATAATGATGGAATATGGATAATAATCAGATGAAGGGATACATCCTTGAATAGTATCACGACACAGATATGACCCAAGGAAACTTTTAACCTGCAGATAGAACAACAAGAATTATCTGTCATGTAGTAGACATGATTTGATTCCCCAGGTATAAAGGACAAGTGGAGGAGTAATAAACTCAAAGTGATAGTTGAATTGAAAGTATAAACTGAAACATGAGTATCGAAAATCTCAAAGAGTTCTACGTTCAAGGATGACATGCTGCCACTGTTTATAACCCAAAGAGAGTACTTCTTTCTTATCATTCCTGTTAAATTTTAACGAGTCCAAGAAATTCAACTCAGGCCCCTCTTAATTTTTGACAATCTTGAAGAGGGGAGAGAATAATGCTTGATAAAGTCACCGATTCATGGATTTTATGAGCCCGAACTAGTACATGCTCGTTGGTGTTTTCATATTTTGAGAGTTTGAAAACTCCAAAGAAGAATCCAGGGAGGTGCTTTTTCGTACAATTTAGTCTCATGAGGCTGGAAAAGTATAAAACAAACCACAGAGGAAATCTCTTAGCTTTCCAAGAATTAAGGTGCACCTTTTTCGTACTTAGTTAGGAAGGTCCAAAAAAATGTTAAATTACTACCTACCTAATGCCCCTTCAAAAGCAACACATAGCCTGAGTTTTACGAGTGTGAAGGAAGGAAAGATCACTCGGAAAGATCCATTTGAGTACAAGAAATGGGGCTTACAACTTAAACTCGATGCTTTGTTCTTTAGGGTTTAATGAGCATGAAAAAGACATAAAGTACGCTCAGAATATTTTTTATGTTTAGGTCCAGAGCACAAAAAAGATAAAACTAAGCTCATACCAGGCGCTCTTTTTCCGTAAATTTAGTCCCTTAGGTCCGAAAAACTGATAAACCTATATCTGAGAATACTCTTCTCAATTCCGAAGAAAAGAGAGTGCTCCTTTTTCGTATTATTCCACATGGTCTGAAAAAGCGATAGCCTACCACCAATGTGGATGCTTATTCACATATTCTTAATGAGCCTGAATGGACAAGTTTACTCGGCAGTCAAGTCTATTTTGAGGAGTTAGACCTTAGCCTAAAGAAACTCCACAAGGAAGGGAAGCCTTATAAAAAATGATAGCTTGTAAAAAGAGACCAAAGTGAGGCTCAATTTGGCGTGAAAAATAGCTAAGAAAGACCCCCTTGAACTTATGAAAAATGCGACATGAGTACCAAAAATACGACAAAGTGTTCTAAAATAGGGTACTCATGGAAGGAAGGATCTATCCATGGAAGAACAATGATGTAGACAAGGTAAAAATGGTTGAACACCATAGTCCGTGGTCAAAGAAGTCAACCTAGGGTTAAGAGCAGATAAGATATAGATGCATAATGACATATGAAAGACCCAAATTATACCCTATATGAGCGGATAACAACCTTTAAAAGACTTCAAACCTGTTTCATTAGGAACAAAGAATATTGTATTAGTTTAATTATAAAAATAATTTTCAAACTATAGGTTAAAAACCCAAAAATTGAAAATTTTCCTATATATAGTTCAAAAATAGAATTAAAACATACCATTTCATGATTTTACCCAATTTATCAATATTTTACCTCTGACTTGGTTTTCTGAACATGGACAAACCGATGGACGATTTCAACTTCCACAAGTGTCAGGTTAGCTAGATTTCTCCTCTCTAACATTCCAACCGTTTAGATTTTCATTTTTATGCAAATATTTCATGTTTTAGGCCTGCCCTAGGGAGGTCACGCAATACACACGGATAGGCAACTTATACAGTCGCGTACATGCGTTGTACACACGACCTGCCCAAAGGCAACTCACGTGTGACAAGCAACCTGTCTAAAAGATAGTCACATGTACTGCGTGACATATAAAATTTTAAATTAAGGACAAAATCTAAAGAATTGGATGGATTCTAATGATTGATAATGGTCAAATGGGCAGGTTCAACCATGGTTTTAGAATGGAAGGAACGAGAAAATAAAGATATGGATCGAGAGGCTCTCCACAATGCTCCCACCGTGCAAGCATTACGACAAAGTGGGTTATTAAAGTTCTTTTGCACTTCTCCAATGCAGGCCAATATGTAACAACTATAAAATAAAATATTATTTAGATTGGCTAATTATCTTATGAAAGGGTGTAACAATTCAGTTTACACGCTCGAAGCCTATAAAGGAGAGCTTCCCTTGTAATTATTAAATCATCCAATATTATTATTCATATTCATTATTAAAATGATAGTCAGATTTGACTAACGGACCACTGGATTCGGTTGCTGCATTTGGTATCAGAGCCTGGATTCGGCTCCTCCAACACTCAGCTCAGACTCGGTTCATCATTTATTTTCCTCATTTTATTTGCGCTGCTTACTCCTCCATCCCCATTCCTCCATGCTTCCCCACACCCTCGCGCACCTCCATGCAGCCCCTGTGCACAGTCCATGATTCACCCTCCCCATTCGCACTCCTCTCCAACTTGTCCACACTCCTCTGCTCCACCCATCTCCCACACAAACCTCCATTCCTCCTCCCTCACGCTCTCTATTCCCCCGCTCCAATCCTCCTTCCGCGCTGCAATTCACGCCATCTGCTTCATGCTCCATTCATCTCCCTCCTACTACCCAATCCTCCCTCCATGAACTGGTCTTCTCTCTGCGACCCTGCACACCCATCTCTCGTGCCCTTCTCCATTCCACCGCTTCAACGCGTCGTAACCTACCCCGCATCCACGCTGTCTCCGCCCTCCACCTCCTCGCGCCCACCTCCACCTCCCTTCTTTCCACCCTTCTACATCTGCCCTTCCACACTGCCCAACAGCACTCCCCCAACCGCCGCTCCTCTGCCGTCTTATCCTCTCTTCCCATCCACCTCCGCGACATCCAACCTCACTACCCTCCTCCTTTGTGTGTCCACCAACCTCACTACCCTCTGCACGTCCTCATCCACGATCCCTTCCACTATTGCTACCTTCCAGCTCCGTCTATCCGCGCAGCTCCTCCATCTACCTCAACCCCTATTCACGCCTCCTCCTAACCTGTAAAAATAAAAAATAATTTTTTTTATATTATATTATAATATAATATTGTAATATATTTAAAAAAATCAAATATTGTATTTATTATAATATAAATATTATTATAATATTTGTTTAAAAAAAAACTATATACAAAATATAGTTTATGAAAAATATAATAATAATAATAATAATTAATTAATTAATATATTATTATTCAATTTCACCTCCAAAGCCAAAATAGTGCCGAAATACACACCTCCGTATACAAGGTCCAAGACCATGGAGGAAATGAAAGAGAAGATCGAAAAAATGGAGAAATACATAAAGTCCCTTGTCGCTAACCAAGAAGGCTTGAAGGAAAATATGCAAAATAACAATACATTACTCAAAAACGATCTTGTTTTGGTGCTAGAAAGAAGGATCGACGACAAACTTGACATCCTGAACGAAAAACAAAAAAGATGTGGATGACAAAATGAATACCATAACGCAAAACATAAACACCTTAACACAAAACATGAGCACCATGACACAGAACCATAATACATTAATCAAGATGTTACAAAGGCTCATACCCAGTCCAGGCCAAGTCAGCGGTCCACACATGCTATATGCCTCATTTCATGTTGCCAACCAAGAAACACTCATAAAGAATCAAGAAGAATTGCAAAAAGAAATAAAGATTAACAATGCGGCGCTTAAGCAAGAGATAGAAACACAACTACTGCCAGATATGGAGGCACGATTAAACAACAAAATAGACGCTATAAGTAAAATAGTAGAGAAAAGAAAAACTAAAAATCACCACCAACAACGAAGCAATTCAGATATGTCACTTTCATCATCCAGTAGTTCCGAGCCACCATCAAACCATAAGGCAAAAGGAAATCAATGTCGTCCTTACAAAGTGTACCCACCTAAGGCAAAAATAGAGTTGTCAAAATACAATGGGAGTGAAGACCAATGCGTTTCTCGGCTAAACAACGCAGAAGAATACTTCGTCATTTACAACATTCAATTTGACGAGGAGAAGGTGAAATATGCGTTAATGCATATGGAAGGGTACGCCTATAATTGGTTCTTATGGTGGAAGAGAGATAATTTTACCTACACTTGGAACTTGTTGAAAAATGATTTTTTTAATAGGTTTCAAGGAATCAAAGAAGATGAATTTTTCACTAAACTTACCAGACTACAACAAGTCGAAAACGTTGAGGAATTCACACATCAGTGGGAATCCTTATCAACACGAGTATTTGGGTTGTTTGACAAGCAAAGCCTCGAAACCTATTTAGGAGGTCTTAAAACATACCACCAAAAAGAGTTAAAGTTGCATGACATACCTAATGTAGAAGTAGCAAGACATAAAGCAAAAGCCACATAACGCAAATTGGAAGGAATTAAAACAAGAGGCGATAACCATTATCGGCAAGAAAAAGAGACACAATGTGGGTACTGTGTAGATACTTGGTCACCCGGTCATCAATGCCACAAACCTCGATCATATGCCTATGAAATGGAAAATAGATCAGTCATCTAATAGTTACGCTGATAATAGAAAAAATAACAAAAACATATGTCGTCGATGCAGTGATGATTGGACCCCTGGTCATAAATGTAGGAATAATGAGACAATACAGTGCAAAATCATCAATGGAAAGGAAGTGCAAGTCTCTGCACAAGAGACCTCATCCGATTCTAATACCAACACCGAGTCAGAATGAAGAACGACACTAGGAAAATACTTAAGCTTTGAGGACAAAGCTTCCTTAAAGGAAGTGGTAATGTAACAACTATAAAATAAAATATTATTTAAATTAGTTAATTATCTTATGAAAGGGTGTAACCATTCAGTTTAAATGCTCAAAGCCTATAAAGGTGAGCTTCCCTTGTAATTATTAAATCATCCAATATATTATTATTATTCATATTCATTATTAAAATGATAGTCGGATTTGACTAACAGACAACCGGATTCGGATGCCCCACAATGTCCGCTTGCTTGAACATTTGATTAGCTATTGGGATCATGACCTCAGAGTTTGATATTCAAGGTGAGATATTGGAGATAACTTTGGACAACTTATATTTCATTGTGGGGTTGTCTCGTAGGGGTATTCCTATGAACCTCGAAGTAAATAGCAGGGGTGGGGACCCCATGAGTGTCCAAGACTATGTGGACACCTACTGCATGCCTGAGAATCAGAAAAAGGGATCATGCATCCCAATTGTTCATCTTGTCAACTTCCCACTTCAAATAGTGGTAATTACAATAGTACGAGTTGCAGAATCTTAGTCATTACATCTCACTACTCAGACACAGATGAGGGTGGCCGTGGAGTGTTTACAGGGGATTGTGTTTGCTTGGTGCTCGGGTGTGATCCTGATCATGAAAAAACAACTCTCTCACTGTAAGAGAGGACGCCGCAAGAATTTTGAGTATTCCATTATATTAGTAACATTCTTCTTTTAGAGAGTTCCCACTATCAATCCTGTGGTACCACTTCCATCTTTCTCTTCTCATCAACCTAGGTTGACCAGGTGGGGATAAGTCTTCCTTCGCCAAGGTGGCAGAGGATCAGTCTAGGGTGTATACGATGATGACTTCTATGTGTGGTGGGGACGAAAATTACCAGCACTTGAGCAGTTTCCTTATAAAGGTTTGGACTTTCGAGGAGACAATGATTTCGTCCTCCCCCCAAGAGGAATGTGGGGAGAGCTAGGTATTTTGCTTTTTATGTTTTTAATTTTTTTTATAAATTTTGTCATAAAATTATATACATATGTATGAGTTTTTAATCCACTTTAATGTTTGAAATGCAGATGTTGTACCTATCTTCCCTCATGGGCATCCTAGGATGTATGTACGGCCTGTAGCAGGCAAAGGCCAGGGTTTGATGAGGGTACTCGAGGGAAAGCTGGCCAGGTTGACCCAAAGAGTCTTGACTATATGGATTGAGTAGATTCCTGCTATCATGCAATAATTTGTTGTAGGGATTCCACCTATATGTATAGCCTCATGAGGAGGATAGCCAGGGCCGTTCTGGTTTATATAGAAGCCAAAGAGGCTGCTGTAGCTGAGGAGGATAATGATGTTGATGATGTCGGTGATGCCAGTGGCATGGGTGATCAGGCCTAGATCTATAGGCATTTTATGGATTGTGATCCAGATTTTGCATATTTTTGTATATTTTCACAATTGCGACTGGATCTTAGGATCAGAACTCGACCTACCTATGGAAATATTTTACACACACACATATATCTCATTGGTTATTACATATGTTCCAAATGTATCTGTTATGTATATTTTACAAAATGTGTGTTAAGTGCCAATCTAAAATATAGTTCACATATGCATCAGTTAATGCATTTTCATTATGTGGAATGTGATTAAATGAAATATAATCAAAATTTCTTTCAAGTAGTCTAAGCTACAAAAAATGATATAAAAAGGTAGGGTTTCGCACCTGATAAGCTCCATTGAGCTCGGAAACCACCAATTGAGAGTCAAGTCTAACTTCCAATTGGGTGATGCCACATGATAAGGCATCAGATAACAACTCAATGACAGTCCTGTACTCGGCCACATTATTAGTAGCAGGACCTAGGAAAGCGCCTTCAAAGGAAACTAGTTGTCCTGAGGGTGAATAGATAACCCATGCGGCTAAATCCAGGTTACAAGTATGGCAACTAGCACCATCCACAAAACCTATGAACCGCTCAGCTGACATCTGTAAAAATCACCATATGATATAAGAAATACTAACCAACTAACTATTGTACATAAAATTACATACAATAAAAATACAAGAAAAAACACTAAGCCTAGGCATAGTACTTCTTCAAGTAGAGCCCATTTATAGGCTCAAGCAGCTTATTTCCATCAAAATCAATTAAATCATATAACCCTTTCTTTAATACCTTTGACACAATGTAGGGTCCTAACCACATGGACTTGAACTTTCCCGCCCCTAGGGGTTCTTTGTCCTAATTCCAGAGCAAGACAAGCTCCCATTCAGAAAAATTTATAGGCTTAACAACTTTATCGTATTGGTTCTTAACCTTATTCTTATGAGCTTCGTTTTTTGTTAGCGCGTCTCTATGTCGTTCATCTAGATTTTCCAAATGTAGAAAAC
This sequence comes from Pseudotsuga menziesii, assembly GCA_001517045.1. NCBI lineage: Eukaryota > Viridiplantae > Streptophyta > Pinopsida > Pinales > Pinaceae > Pseudotsuga > Pseudotsuga menziesii. Next base: position 12,918 of record LPNX010141238.1, read on the forward strand.
ATTCTTCTAATTTAGTTGTGTCAGGGAGTACATGAATCACAATTTTAAGTGATGAAATTTCACATTCAACCAGAGTGACTGCTTCCACCCCGTGTACGATTTGGAAAGGTGAAAACCCCGTGGTAGTTTTAACATTGATCCGGTATGCCCAAAGTGCAGGATATAGCATAATATGCCAATTTGACCCGGCTGCGTTAATAGTACGCTTAATAATGGTATTCAAGTTCTTATTGATTGCCTCGACTTGACCATTTGCTTGCGAGTAGAAGGAAGATGAGTGATTTTTCTTGAAACCTAGCATAGTAGCTAATTTGGTCATCATGTTACTTTGGAAATTACTGCCATGGTTAGTGACTATCTCCTTTGGAATTCCGAAGCGAGTGATAATCTGGTTGCATATGAAAAAATCTTTTGTTTCACCGTCAACTCTGAAGGTAGGCATTTCCTTTTCCCACTTGGTGAAGTAATCCACAACGACAATGAAATATTTGTGCCCCCCAGCCGAAACGAGGTTGCACATCACGTAATCCAACCCCCACTTAGTGAAGGGGCCCACTGTGATGACGAGAAAGAAAGGAGCAGGATGTGACCACATTTCCTTGGTGTAAATCTGGCATGGATGACAATGCTTCATAGCTTCCACACAATATTTAAAGATCGTGGGCCATAAATAACCGGCATGCAAAATCTTCTGGGCTGTTGCTAACCCAGATAAATGACCCCTGCATTCTCTGCTATGGGAATCATTTAGGACCCACTCGGCCTCCTCGTGGGTGAGGCACCGACGTAAAATAGAGTTTACCCCTCTACTGTACAAAGTATCCCCGATGATAAGGTTATTTTTTGCATGTATGCACAGTTTACGTCGCTCTTCCCGCTAGAAGGACACATGACACTTCAAAGTCTAGAGATACATACGTATATCTCCGTACCAAGGATTAGAGGTGGAAATAAAAAAGATGTACTCATCCGGGAATGAGTCTTCTTCCACCACTACATTCTCTTATGTAGGAAATTCTACAATGAGTTCTGCAAACACTAAGGTATTTTTAGATTTGACAGACTAAAAATCCAAGTCAGACTCTTGGAGAATGACTATCCATTTATTGAATTTGCCCCCGATTATGCGTCAGGGAAAAACATGCTGAAAGAGATTAACATCTGCCACTAATGTAGTGGTTCTCAGTAGGATGTAGTGACGTAACCTCTACACAACATAAAGAATTGCTAAATCCAACTTCTCGACGTGGGAGTATTGAAGTTCAGGACCAACAAATGCACAACTAAGGTAATAGACAACATGCTCTTGGAGCTTGTCATCTTCATGTACTAATACTACCCAAACGGTTGATTCCGACGCAACCATATACAATATAAAATCTCGAGATTAATCCAACGGGATTAACAAAGGAGCCGAAAACAAAACTTTCTTCAATGCCTCGAATGCAAGTTGTGCGGTTTTATCCCATACAAGTGGACTGTCTTGATTCAATAGGCACATGAAACCCTTAGTGATCTTGGCATAATTAACGATAAAACGTCAAAGGAAATTAGACTTTCCTTGGAGGCTCTGAAGTTTCCTGATAGAATGAGGAGGAGGCAGATTTACAATGGAATCTACTTTCAAAGGATCCACCTGAATACCTTTGTTTGAAACTATGAACCCGAGCAACCATCTCGAATCATCGCAGAAAACACACTTGTGGGAATTCAAGCGTATTTTGTAATGTTTACATCGTTTGAAAATTAAGCGATGGTGATCTGGATGATCAATCCTCTTGCGAGAATGAGCATGCAAATCATCTAGGTACGGCTCGACAATATTCTTAATGTCATGGAAAGCAAAATTCATTGCCCACTGAAAGGTATCCCCTACATTTTTCAATCCAAAGGGCATATTTTTGTACGTGAAGGTACCCCATGGATAAATAAAAGCTGTTCTATGTTGGTTTTTCGGCTTAATTTAAATTTGATTAGGTTTGTCGGCTTAATTTAAATTTGATTATACCCATAAAAACCATCCATAAACAAAAAAATTTCACTCCCCACACATGCATCAATAATTTGATCTATAAAAGCCGTGGGGTAATTGTCCTTGGGACATTCCTTGTTCAAGGCACAAAAGTCTGTACATACGCGTATTGTCCCTTTCTTCTTATCAATAGGAACATGGTTGGATACCCATTTAGTCAAAGCAATCAGGTAAATAAAACCATATTTCAACAGTTTTTTCCACTTCAGCCTTAACGACTGCCGCCTTACGTGATTTAACGGGTCTATGTTTTTGTCGAACCAATTTAGCGTAAGGATAAGTTCAAATATCATGTTCAACAATCGATGGATCGATGCCTGGCATCTCCTCATATGACCAGGAAAACACGTTGCAAAATTCCTTAAATGAGGCAGTATAGATAGAAATCTCCTCTGGAGAGCAGCTTGCACTGATATGTACATTTTCGATGATGTCAGGGTTTACAGAGATGTCGATAGGCATGGTAACATAAATATTTTCCATATTCCCCTCGAAAAAAATTCCCTCCATTGGCAAGGGATTAATTGGAAGATCAACATCATCTGCTAGTCTCACATGGAACTCCTGGTTTTCTATTCTACCCAGCTCTAGAAGAAAGTAGGATCTATGGTAAATATCTTCATAGATCTTGTCTTGCCCACTCATGGCTTCCAAAATGGCTTCATTCGAAGGAAAAACCATATCTAAGCAGTCATCGGAATATAAAGAGTTTTCTACCCAGGTAGGCAGGTAAGCTTCTTCCGACTCCTTTAAGACTGTATAAGGAGTTGAAATCGAATCAGCAATGGTGTTAACGATAGCTTGGTAAGTTGCTTCCACTGCAAATAAGGGCACCTGAGGTTCGTGACGGGTAGGAAGGACCCAAGGATTAGTTCTATCGACAACTGTTGTGATAGACTTACCCACACTCATAGAACCTAAATAATTTATTGGGGTTGGGATATCAAATGTGCCCATTAACAATGAATACATTCCATCCCCCAAGCTCTCAGTAGTTGGCTTGACCTGATCAACCAAAGGTACCATGGACTCATTCATGTCCAAATGGCCCCTTCGAGAAAAATTGAGTTGGTCAACAATAACCAACTTTCCTTCACGTGGAAAGACCACTACTCGAAGAACAACCAAGGAAATCATGCACATAGCGTAATTCCAACTTCTCCTCAGAAGCAAGTTATAGTCCAAAAGAGCATTGATCACCTCCACTTCAACAGATATTGTTTTCCCTGCCAAATTAATCTCATAAGCCGGTAGGAAACCATGCGGGAAGAAAGACCACCCGTCAAAAGCAGTAAGCAAGGTGTTCGATGAAACTAGTTATGGGGAACCTAAATCCTTCCAACAAGAAAGAGACATAACAGACGTGGAGGCACCCTTGTCAACAACTGTATGCCCGATGGTATTTCCACCATGAACAATATCTACTGACAAGGCCACATGATATGGTAGGCACATATTAACATCTGATAGATTGAACTTTGCCATCAAACTCGAAGAATCCATGCCGCCTAAAGCTGCTAAAAGGGCATCCTGATGAGTGGGACAACTCTGAAGCACTTCCAATGCGAACATCACACAAGGGGTTTGGGAAAAATATTCTACCACAGAGTAGTTAGCAGCATCCCTAGAGTTTGGGTTGTGAAATGCCTTTTTAAATATTACACCTTTCGGTATTTTGGGCATTGAATCAACAGGTTTCTCGATTGTGAGAGGGTTAAAGGTTTCACCAACATACTTACCCTTCTTAGGATCCTCCGTCTCATAATTTTTATTTCTCATCTGGAGCAAGGTGCTATATCGTACCATGTTGATATAATTTTTGTCAGGAGGGGCACCATAAGTGGCCCCAGCTACATTAGAAACATAAGTTGTATTTTGTCCTTGGGGAAAAGGATCCTTTAGGACAACCGGTTGTTGGGTTTTGAACAACTTCTGAGCTTGGTCAATGAGAGGGAATTGATGAGTCAAGTGATCTCCCTGGCACAACTTACAAGGAAATTTCACCTTCTTCTTATCCTTTTTTCCCCCATCAGCATTATTCGTGGGTTTAGGCTTGTTTTTATTTCCCTCACCTTTCTTCCCTTTCCTCTTTTTTCCACTGGGCTGCTGATTGCCCTTTTGGGAGGATTGTACAAAAACATTTGCATTTTGGGGTGAGGGGGAAGCCTTTACTACCTCCACTCTAGATTGCTTTATTGACAACTCATGGAGTTGTTTCGCAAGTGACTCTACAGTGGGAGAATTTACTGAACCAACCATGCCATTAGCGTGGGGTCCAGGCTTGGGTTTCTCGGCACTATGGGTAGACTGCGGTGCCTCAGGTATGATTTCATATAATATCCCAGATTGAGCATATATCAAATCCATCTGTTGGGACCTAATGATGGATTCTCCTTTAGTGGTCACCCTCGAAGTGGATACATCCTTAGATATATAAGGCAATAAAGATTTAAGGAACCATTCTAACAAGAACTCAGGAGGGGGGGGGGGAGATGGTGGCTTTTATAATCCTCTTTCGTCTTCGCCACTCTTGGATATGATCCAAAATGTGAGTGGATTTGTCTTGCCTAAACGTAGACAATAGGTCTATGCCGACATCATACCGGACATGAAGCTGGAAGTGGTTTAAAAACACAATAGCTAAGTCCCAAAAACAGTCAAATGCAGCAGAGGGAAATTCAATATACCGGTTTGCTTCAACATCAGTCAAATTTGTTTGGAACAGCCTCAACCGAATGATGTCATCATTCAGTGAGTTGGAAGAACACCATAAATGGAAATTAGTGATATGGGCACCTGGATCTTCACTAGTTTTTCCCTCAAACTTGGGAATGTCCGAGGGTAACTTGATTGGAACAGGTGGCCACATGGAACTATGTTTCACCAGGTCATTCATCAACTTAGACAAATCTAGAAAGTTTAAAGTTGCTAGGAATGGAATTTTAGGCCTAAACGGAGCCTGGAAAGCATGATTTTGGGAGGTAGAAGGCCCTGCCCCCCGGTTCCCAAAAGTAAAGGTGGGGTTTCCCCTAGCTTCCGGTTGAGAAGCAGTTGGACTAATTTGAAAAGGATTCCATCTGTAAACCAGTGGATTCCATGTGTGTGATGGAGTATACGTGGTTTAAGCCGCCCCAGAAGAAACTGGAGACTGAAAGACCAGAGCAGGTATCCCTCCACTAAAGAGTGAGAAAAGAGAGCTCGTAACAGGGCTGAAGCACGAGTCTAGAAACCTTGGACATAAGCATTTGTGTTTCCAAACTGCACACCTACATATGTAGGTGTTGGGCCTACATAGGGAGTGGACAGGGGAATGTGCCCCCTATTCCATGGGAAACCCTAGACAATAGAGGAGGATCCACTAGGACCACTCTGTGCTGTATGGATAAAAGAGGGTGATGGAAAAGGTGCACTAGGAATCCCAGTGACAACCCCACTATAAGGACCTACTACATTCGAGGAAATCGGTGGTTGAACCACTTGATTGCTTGGTGATAAAGGTGCAGTAGGTGCATTTGGTCTTGGAGTACCAACCGAGGGAGGTGGCACTCCTCCAGCCAAAATGGCTGAAGTCGGGGTAGATATAACCTCAACAAAGCTAGCCATAATGTTGCTCACAGGTACATAATTGACAGGTGAATTAAAAGGAAGAACCTAGATGATCACATGATCTCTTAAGTTAGTAAGAGGTGGGTTAAAATTCCTTTCAAACTCATCAGCTTGTAAGTCTTCAATCTCTACTTTGGTTGTATCTACTGATCAGTCCTAAGTTCTGGTTCACCCAGAATCTCGCTAACTCCTACTGGTTTGAATGAACCGTCAATACCTAGTCTCCATCTTTAAGGGGGCGGTGGAGGTTCCACTGTATTAGGTGGAGGAAGGTTTTGCAACCTTCTTGACCTACAGAGAGGTTGGTCCTCCACAACTAATTATTTGAATCACACACACCTAAAGGCCGACTAAACACAGACAAACCACACATCACTCACTAAAAAATATCCTAAATCCACACAGACAAATAGGTATAAGATATGATTTCCATAAGAAAGCTGATAGATGTTTACTTGGCGTCCCTGTAGAGGTTCTTAGGATCAAGCGAATGAATCAATCAACCTCCCTACCACACCTTCTACCGGGGTTACCTTCCAAGCCCATCCAAGGTAGACCAGAAATAGCCTTCCGGTATACCTGTGTATAAACCTTGAATGTCAAAGAGACTAAGGATACTACAACTATACTGACAGTTTGGGGGGAAAGTCACAAGCCTGATTCATATGCATGGGAAGGGTAGCAAATCCTGAAACCCTGTCAACACCGACACCACACGGGGCCCAAGAGGTGGTATTGACAGAAGTCCCCAAGTGCGTAAAAATATTGGTCTATGCTCGAACAAGGAATCAAAGGGTTATCTCCTTAGTCCAGGTCCTCACGCGGCCTCGTGCTTAATTCTCGTTTGAGAGGAGATTCCCATATACAATCAACATAGAGGAGGATTTACCTAGTGACTAGCCAACTACGTCTAAAATCAAACACTTGTGGAGAGTTAAAATCCCTATTCCACAAGTCTAGCCTAAACTAGCTTGTGTAAGAGCCTAAAAGAAAAACTTACCAGTAATTTTTAATTATATCGTTCTTTTTAATAGGTTGTTTTTAGTCAAAGGTAATGGCGTGAAACTTATGTGGTGTTTTGGAGGACTCAGCAAAAGAAAGTAAAATGGTGTAAAAATTGAAATTTTCAAATCAAAATGCAACTACAAAACCAACTTTTCTTTTTCTTTTTGTAGATGCAAGTTAATGAACTAGAACTAAGTATGAGAAACTAAAAGAATTTTTAAGAATTTTTGAGTTTTTATTTGAAAAATAACAAAAAGCAATACTACATGCAACCCAATGCAAAATATTTTTGTCTTTTCTTTTCAAACAACTTAAAAAATTACTATGCAAACAAATGCAAACTTGATCAAAATTTGACTAATCTAAACATACAGCAGTGACATGAGGTAAAAGGATCTGAAAGTGACCTACTTCAACCAAGAGGAATAATACTGGAACAAACCCTCACTTGGAGAAACTAACAAACTTAAAATTTTACTAGATCCACAAAGAGAAGAGTGACAAACTGAAACTACATGAAGCAGTATAGAGTATAAAGCATTCAAGGACTTGATCATTAACCTAGAGCACAAGCACGCAGACTTACAGACCAAGTAGGAGGACCACCTACACTCACTAATACAAGAAAATCAAACACAAAAATATAAAAGAATTGAAAGAAAAATCAAGTATGAGATGTGACGTACAGACCTCAAACTCATAGAGTCATGTCATAGATAGAAAAGTTTTCAAGCAATCAAAAGGCCAAAGACAAATAGGGACAAGCCAACCCTAAAATACCAAAAGACTATTACAAGAAACACATGACTGTGTATGTAGGCAACCCACGTATGACGCACAATTGTCCAGAAGGAAACTTGCGTGTGCACAGTGGAACACGCGATTGTCTAGGTATACAACCTGTGTGTGCTACTAATTTTTTTTCAAAAAGAAAAAGAATAGCAATAAAGTTCTGAACAAGAAAAACTACAAATAAAAGGTCATAAAGACTAAACACATCTAGAATAAAAAAGAATTGAAAGGATGGTAATTAAGGGGACCTAAAGAACGAACCCACAGCAGGCTGGACTCCCCAGCGGATTCGCCAGTTATGTTGTTCAGGACAATGCACCCTTTTAACCTAGGGTCTCTGGGGTTTCCAAATTTTTAAGACACATGCATACAATCAGCTTATCTAGAAAATGAAATAGGACTAGGAAGGGGGCTTGGCTTACATGGTTTATGACAGTTGATCCAATCTTGGTCTTCTCCTCTTTGAATCTCTTCCAAAGCTTCTAGGGCTTCTCCAATTCACCTGCAAAAGATAAACTCTTCCAGCAATATCTCATATATATATATTAATGGTTAGTGAAATGCATATTCATAATAACATATTTGAAATCATTCATAATATATTATACATGAGAAAACAACAATACAAAGATTGGAAGAAGAACTTTCTTTAGTAATAAACAGAGAATGGTGAGATTACAACCCAACTTCTGAAACAAGGACTCTTGCTGCAGATCAAAGACACTAAGTTATGCTGCTCCAAGATATATGAAGGCATACCACTAGCATAACTTTGCTCTTCCAATGATTATTGATTAGCCCATCCCATGCCCTCTATTTATAAATGGGAAAATAGAGTGGTTTTGAAAGTTAGGATGGTTGAGATAATTATGGAATAAGGCTCAACTGATCTCGACTAATCGTGATTTATATTTTTTATCATCATATTAAGGTACATGCGACTATATATATAGGGAAGGCACGTGTGACACACATGTTGCTTTAAAGAAAATCGCGTGTTCAATGTACACGGGGGTTGTAATGCAAATAGTCACGTATGACATGCGGGTTGCAATGCAAATAGTCGCATGTGTAACCATAATATCCAAATGAAAAAATATGAAGCTGGTAAGGAGATTATGTATCACCTAGTCATGCACATCTATAAATCATTAGAGAGAATTTGAGGTCAAAAATGGGCCTCAAAAGGACCAAAATGTACTATAAAAATCAACCAATTACATTCTAGTAGATGACATCATCCCC
>LPNX010141238.1:21773-32085 GCA_001517045.1 Pseudotsuga menziesii
AGTACATCTCTTAGGAGGCCCTTTTTTGACCTCAAATTCTCTCTAATGGTTTGGATACTTCAATCCTAAATGTCCTTTTGTGTCCCGACATAGTGGATGTTAGTACTTGGACGGAGAAGTGCCATTTGGGTTGATAACAGATGTAGATCTGGAATCATCATTCTAAATGACATCTTAACTCCACCATCGATACTATTGACTAGTTAATCTACCTATCCACACCCTCGATCAATCTACTCAACGCTTAGGGATTGTCGATCACCCTTGATTCTCTGCCTGCGCCTTCAAAGCACGAATTTACCTACAATTTCTTGATGGAATTTGACAATCACTATACCTAACATAGATTCTATATGTATAATCCCTTCAACATCTGTGCACACAATTCTCATGTTTATAGATTTCCTTTGATTATATGGATTTCAATTGCTAAACTCAAATTCAATTCCATATAAAATAAATATTTACACAGACAAGTTACTCTTCCATCAGATTAAAACAAGCTAATAGATTCTATTTTCACTGTTATTCAACTCAAAGAATTCATATAGAAAATCATTTTGTTTCTTATTTAATTTTCTGAGAATGTCATACAATGTAGAGATCGATTTTACCGATAGAAATTGTCTATGTTTTTCTCCAAGGAATTGATAATTCCGAACCCTGTTTTACTTGAATCTCTATCTTCAACTTCTACGAGCTAACCCTAGCTATATTGAGCTACCAAAAAGATAATTAACTTAAAGATCATCATCTAAACTAAATACAACTCGAGTTCTGCTTCTTTGATCCTATAAAGAAGGAACTAAATCCACGATTAACTCAACTAATTGGTGATTCACTTGACAAATCACTAACTAGATGCTACAATTCTGGAAATGCTCAACTAACCCTATCGATTACATTGGGAAAAGGATCTAGTATCCTTATCCTCTTTATTCAACCTCTCAACAGAATAAAGAAAATTAGAAACATGTGAGACCCTAGGTCTCCTCAAGTTCCCTTGACCTAGCAAATTCATAAATGACTTTACTCAAGCAGTATATGCCCCTGTATCAAACTGACTTGGCACTTGGATAGGATTTTTGGTTTTCTTCCCTTTTTCTTGTGAGCTATACGTGATCAGGTTTGATACTGCCATTGTTTTGGCACAAAGAAATCTTTTCAATCATACAAGGGAATTTGTTATCAATTTCCCATGCCACCTTCCCCTCCACTTTCTTGCTCTACTTGTTATCGGTAAATTTTTCTATCTTTTTCTCTACTTAAATAAATAAAAGCATACCAGAACTACATGACTTCTAAGTAGTTGTGAGGAAAATATTCAGTTGTCATATATGCACAAAAACAGGATAAAAAACTGGGAAATAGGATATGCATTCTATATTTACTTTCAAGGCTCGATTTCCACAAGAATGATGTGCCAAAAACAAAAAATTGGGTTGCAATTATAACTAGGATTCATTCATTTTCCTTCCTGAGCTTCCTCATGTGTTTGGGTTCCAAGGATCTGAAACCAAAAAGACACAGACTGAAACATTATACAAGCCTCAACATTCTCTAGTTTATTCCATGTGCCAATATAACATAAACTTGAGATGAACATTGTTTACCTTGACACAGTTTGTTAGCACAGGTTTTGTTCTAGTTGGATTTGAAGAGTTTAAAGAAAAAAAAATGTGTTTATTTCACAGGAGATGGCGTTATGACCGCATATCTCAAATTTATTCTCGGTTTGGAAGGTTTGCAAGACAAAAAGGTTAATTGTTATTTGAGAAAAAGGAAAGACGTCTTTATAATTGGTGCAAAAAATTAATTCTATAAACCAATGTTGGATTTATATTAGAAAATGTGGAAATTGAACCCAAGAGATAGATCAATTACACTCACAAAATTGCTAATCAAACATGCAAAATCCACACAAAAGGAGACTAAAATTGGAGCATAACGTATTCCTGTATTGAATATGTGTACATTAGCCAACCATATGAAGTAATAGGTTGCTAAAATATATAATTACATGAGATATTCGAAAGCACTAGATTGCTATTCGAATTGGTAAAAAAGCAGGCTTACTAAAACAAGTCAAATCCCCCATAATTGCAAAAGCAACTTTCCAAATCCATGAAGATCCTCACGAATTAGCTAAAGAAAGTGGGAAATCTAATAAGTGGTGGAAAGACAACTCATTCATGCTTTTTTATGGAGAAAAGGAAGGAGGATGATGTGGTAAAAAAGCAAGGCAAGTTCCCCTAGACTAGCTTTTCCTTTATGCCTTAAAACTGCTATAAAGCAAGGCAGCTTTCAGAAAAAGAAGATATGCGCTTTAAGGAACCGGGAATAAAACATTCATGCTAAATATGTTTCCAGGATGATTCCAAAGTGTTCCATGACCCAGTTTAGCAAGTATTGACATCTAGGAACAAGCAGAAGTCAACTAGCATAGAGAGGGAATCTAGGAATCTAGGAATAAGACAAAAATGATTTAATTAATGTCAAATATGGGTAACTATGGGTTGATTATTCTAACACCCCCCTTAATCCTGACTTTATGAGTAAATATAAGAAAATTATAAGGCCTAGAAACAAGGCTTAGTCACCCTTTACATACTGCATGTCCATACAACCAAGGAAAGATGCAAAAACCTAGTGGGAAAATCCTCCTTTAAACATGGACAGGAAACAAAATTTTGGAAATATTGTTATCTATTACTCTTCACCACATGATCAACAATCCCCAACAGTGATTTGAGATTAATGAAGGTCTTTTCACAGAATACTTTGGTGAATATATCTGCTACTTGTTTTGAAGATGTGCAGTAGAGTAGAGCAATGGCACCATGATGCACAAGGTCCCTGATATAGTGCATATGGATCTCAATGTGCTTGGTTCCTTGTCTTTGAACTATATTAGTGGAGATTCGAATGGTGCTTTGATTGTCACAATAGATGACTTTTGAAAACTCTGATTCGAAACCACATTCTCCAAGTATCCCCTGCAACCATAAACATTGAGTAGCTGCATTTACAACTCCTTTATACTCTGCCTCTGTAGATGAGAGTGCTATGGCACTCTGCTTCTTACTTTACCAACTGATTGGTCATTCTGCAAGCATGAACACATATCCTGAGGTAGACTTTCGATCTGTGTTGTCACCTTCGCAATCACTGTCAGTAAATCCAACTAGCTCTAAGTCAGATTTTGCTCCCATTGTTCCTCTTGGCTGCTCTCTAATAGATCTCATGAGGCTGATCCATGTATCTTTAAGCCACACTAAATTTATAATATAATTCAGGTCAAGTATGTGTAAGATAAAGCAAACACCCAATCAACTGCCTATACAATGTATTATTTACCATAAGAGAAGAACTTGCTTCTTCAAGCTTAACTCCTGAAAGGAATGGATTCTTGCTTGGCTTGCAATATTTCATGCTAAACTTGGTGAAAAAATCTAAAGCATACTTTTACTGATGAACATTGATTCCATGTTGGGATTGAGCAATTTCGAGACCCAAGAATTGGCTCAACAATCCCAAATATGTCATAGAAAGTGCACGGTTCATTGCATCCTTCAAGGAGGCAATCTCTTTCTTTGAACTTCCTGTAATTAGTAGGTCATCCACATAGAGAAAAATAATAATTAAATAACCATGAATCAGCTTCAAATAGACATTAGGATCAGACTTGCATGGAACAAAACTCAGTGACAATAGAAAGCCATCAATCTTGGCATACCAAGCCCCAGGGGCTTGCTTGAGCCCATACAATGATTTCTTTAACGTGCACACTAAAGATGGATTAGATACAAAACCTTCTGGTTGCTGCATATAAATCTATTCATTCATATCTCCATTAATAAAGGCACACTTTACATCCATGTGATGTACCTCCCATTGCTTTGAATCTGCAATGGCTAGAGCAAGCCTTATGGAGTCCATCTTTGCCACTGGTGCAAATGTCTCATTGTAATCAATACCTTGTACCTGAGATTAGCCCTTGGATACCAATATTTCCTTATATTTCAAAGGTGAACCATCAGCATCAAACTTAGTTTTAAAGACCCACTTACACTTCACTAGCTTTCTCCCTAGGGAGAGATCAACCAGTTCTCATGTGTTGTTCTTCTGGAGCGAGCTGAATTCTTCTTTCATGGATGTTTTCCATCTTGGATCATGTGCTGTATCTTCATATGTATGTGGATCAAAATATATTATCAAATAACACTTCTTAACAAAGAGTGGATCTTTCACACAAAGAGCACTCTCAAATTGAGATCTAGTCCTCCTAGTGTCATTAGGATTTCCAGCTAGTTCCCCTGCTGCATGAATGGTCCTTGGTGCCCACTTTGGTCTTGTATGGATTTTAGGATCTGCAATTAATTCATCATTATCAGACATACAAGAATAAACAAACTCATTAGTGTCTTCACTTACAATCAATGGTTGTGGTGGTGAAGAGGACTCTCCAACTTCAATGACTGCTAAAGGCTCTTCTTCGAATTGAACACTTATTTCAATGAAATATTTGTTAGTGCTCAAGTTGATCTGCTTGTACCCTTTTGAATATTCAGAATACCCAACAAATAGACACTCTTGGCTTTGGGGTTGCAAAGCCTTCATCTTTTCAGTTGGAATTCTAGCCCAAGCCTTTGAGCCAAAAATCCTGAAATGGGTCACATCTAGCTTGTGCCCACTCCAAGATTCGAAAGGAGTCATACCATCAAGATGCTTATGTGGCACCCTATTCTGGATATAGGATGCACAATTTATAGCCTCGGCCCAAAACTTTGGTGGCAAAGTTTAAGCCTCCATTATGCAAGTTGCCATCTCCTTTAATGATCTGTTCTTTCTCTCAGCAACACCATTTTGTTATGGCGTGTAAGGAATATAATGCTGCATCTGGATACCTGCATCTTTGCAATATTGGATGAACTCATACTTGACATACTCACCACCATTGTCAGATCTGAGTATCTTGAGTTTCCTCCCAGACTAGTTTTCAACCAAGGCTCTAAAGACTTTGAAGAGGTAAAAAAGTTCAGACTTATGCTTTAGGAAGTAAACCCAACAATACCTGGAAAAGTCATCGATAAAGGTGAGTGCATATCTGGCTTGACTCATGGACATATGAGAGAATGGACTAGCAATGTCACTATGGATCAATTCAAGAGGTGCAGAGGTTCTCTCATGATTAGGTCTCTCATACTTGTGCTCTGGGTGTTTTCCTAGGATGCAACCTTGATAGACTCCCTTAGAAAAACTTGATCTTTTGTAACCCTATGACTATGTCTTTGTCACTCAAATCAAAAAGATACTTGTAGTTAAGATGGCCAAATATTTCATGCCAAAGCTTACTTGCTTCACTAGCATGAATAAGAAGAGTAAAGGGATTTGAGTAGGGTAGGAAATGAGAAAACTTGTATACCTTCGAAGTGTGATCAACAACACCTTTTGATATGACTTTACCATTCGAAATCTCAGTGATTTAAACTTCATTGGGGGAGAAGATGACTTTCTTTGGAGACCCAATGTGATTCATCTGATACACTAACAAGAGATTAGAGGCAAAACCTAGAACATACAACATATTATTGAAATTACCATGGTCAAGATCAATCCTACCCTTTCCCATACTGTTAGTCAGAGAGTTATCTCCCAAAACTATTGGTGGACCTTTTGACATGTCAAGAGAGGAAAAGATCTTCCTTGTCAAAACCATATGTCTGGAAGCTTGAGAATCAATGATGAAGCTAAGTGTGTTTGAGGTGCCAGCAACCAAGGCATGTACTCTCTCCTTGTCTTCTGAATTTGATCCTTCTTTCCTCTTCTTTGAGCAATCAGGAAGGGAGATGTTGTTCTTCTCAAGGATTTGGGTCAACATGTCTATTTGTTTTTTCATACAAGAGCTCTCAGGAGGATAGCCCTTACTGCAGTATGCACACTTGCTCATTTCTCCTTTTTTATTCTTCTTCTGGGGTTTCTTCTTGGATCCTGAGGACTCCTCTTGAGACTTTGCCTTGTCTCTCTTTTGCTCAGGTGGATTTTTAGCTTTTTCCTTGCTTTTTGAATCCACCTTTGAATCTCCAGCAACCAAATCTTGGTCTTTGGAAGGTTTGATGGTGCCCATCATCACCAATTTATCTTACTCCTGAGTGAGGGATTCCATGAACTCAAAAAGCTTAGGTGTCACGTCCCCATGCCTCCGACCGGCGAAGAGGACCCGACACAGGGTTAAACCACCCAGGCTAACCGCCCATGAACATGAATATTCACAAAAATTTGCATAAACATAATGCTTAACAAATTTGAACTAAAACATGCACACAGGATTATTCGTCATGCACAGATGCAATTTAATCCTCATCCACAGTGGAAACCAACAACATTCATACATGCATGTATTCAACATGTTCATTTAATTTTAATTAACAGTAAATATAGAATTGCAGAGGTAAAGTATACAAGATCACTTATCTTATGATGAACTCGATCCGCAACCAGCTATGTCGCTGCAACATTCCACCCAACCGTAGGCCAGCGTGCTCCTTAATCTCTCAGCAACGCTGCCACCCCCGAGCTGGGCATGATTCTCCAAGGAATAAAGGAACTAGCAGGCTTACACATAGCCAGGGATATACAAAACATACAGCCAAGCCAACAGAGTTGGGTTTATTAGGCCATTAAGGAGATGGAGAAGGAAAATTGCTAAGTTCGTGAGCTCATTACAAAGCCAAGAACACCTACACCAGAACTAGCCTGACCTCTAAGACACCCAAACACACCCAACACAAGGAATCAGTCCCTTCTCTGCTACACAGTCCCTCAGGCCCTGCATTCCCTTCCAGTGCTATTTAGGGGTGATGGAGAAGAAGGCCAGCCCTCTAGCTCTGTCTGTGTGGTTTCCAGCCACCAGCTTTATCAAGTAAATCTAAGCCAACATCCCTGCTCCTCTTACAGTTCGAAGACCAACCATTGCACACAAGCAACTAAGTCAGCTGTCACAGCCTAAAATAGGAAAACGACTTCTGAGTCATTATTGGCCCTATCGTGGCCAAAATGACTCTCAGGCGAATTTACAACAGCCCCCAGCATGCAAGGAAGACCACAACAACCACAACCAACAATGTGGGAAAACACCGTCCGTCCTGGGCAACGAAATCACCAAGAAAACATATACAGACTTGGCTGGGGAAGAAATTACAGTCTCCCAGCCTGTGGGTGAGCGTGAGAAACAATGCAGAACCCACAGTCGTCCCGTGAGTACAGGATACGACCACACTATTCACCAATCCACAGAGGAAAACTGCTGCGTGGGTAAATCCAGCAAAATCCTGTGCGTGAAGACAAAAAACGGGAAGGAATCCCTCTGCGTGAGAATGCACAGCAACGGAGAGGACGCGAATTTGCAGGAGAAAATCGCGTGGGTAAAACCCAGGAAAATTCCTGTTCGTGAAAACAGTGAGCGACCAAAGGGGAAGTGCATGAAGGTGAACAGCTACCAGGAGGACGTGAATTTGTAGTGCGTGGGTGCTCAGCAACTCATGGAGAGAAGAAGAAAAATATGCGTGTGTGTGGTAGTCGTTTTTCCTTTCCATTCAGAAGTCAACTATGGGTGGAGTGTGCGTGGAGGCATGGACTGACATTCCTGCCACCCCACTCCCAAAACAATTAACTACCATAACTTCCCTCAGCTACCAGCATAAATTATTAATTGAAGGTGGTTCGAATAAAACAAAGGAAGATGACACATGGGTTTTTCCCCTTTTTGCCCAAGATTGACAATTTCCCTCACCTCCTTATCCTTGGGAAAATCATGCCCCCATTCGATTTAGTTGCCGCGACCGTAACTGGTGGTGTTCATTTTAATTATAGATGCATATTTACATGATGATAACCCAAAACGTATGCCACATGCCCCGATATTCAATCGGTGACAAATTTAAATCCAAAACATAAGATAATCGATCAATGGTGGGGCCTTGGCCTTTAGCTCCACACCATGATCATTACAATATATACATCATATACATATAATGTAACGAGGTCAAAACTGGGACATTACATTCCCCTCCCCCTTCAATAGCACTGTCCTTAGTGCTTTACAAAATTTGAACAAAATGCTACACTGCTATCGCCTCAGTGTTCCGCAGAATTGAAAAAAAATGGATGTGCCAATCGCATGGCATCCTCCAGCTCCCATGTAGCCTCTTCAGGCCCGTAGTGCTCCCATTGCACCTTTACCCGCCCTATGGCTCGGTTCCGGAGCATTGTGACCTTCTTGTCGAGGATGCGCATTGACTCGATTCAGAACTCTCCCTCGGGTTCCACCTGAATCACATCCCAATTTATCACATGGTTAGGATCATGTACATATCTCTTAAGCAAAGAAACATGAAAAACATTATGAGCTTTAGTGCTAGCAGGCAATGCAAGTCTATATGCAACAGGCCCTATTCTTTCAAGCACTTCAAACGGCCCGCAGTATCTCGGTGACAACTTGGCACAACTTCCAAGCTTCAAGGAACTCTTCCTTGCCCTCACTCTGAGGTAAACATGATCCCCAACACTTAAATCCCTGTTCACCCTATGCTTAACTGCATAGCTTTTCTGTCTGTCCTGTGCTACTTTCAGCTTCTGTCTGATCTTTACAACCTCTTGCTCCATTTCCTTGAGCAACTCTGGTCCAAGCACAATCCTGTTCATTGGGTTATCCCAAGTCACTGGTGTCCTACACCTTCTTCCATACAAAGCTTCATACGGAATCATACCCAAGGATGCCTGATGTCCATTGTTATAAGCAAACTCTACCAAGTGCAAGTAATCTTCCCACTTGGTTGGTTTGTCCATCACATACATGCGAAGCATATCTTCAAGCACCTGATTAACTCTCTCGGTCTGACCATCTGTTTGAGGATGGTATGCAGTGCTGAAGTTTATCTTCGTACCCAAGTCTGCAAACAACCCCTTCCAAAAGTTGGAAGTAAACTTGACATCTCTGTCAGAGACTATTGCCTTCGGTAATCCATGCAATTTAAAAATCTCCTTCATGAAGATCTTTGCGATGTCACCAGCCTCATACGTAGACTTCATTGGTATAAAATGTGCTGCCTTTGTCAACTTGTCTACCACAACCATGATGGAATCATGTTGTCTCCAAGTCATCGGCAACCTTGTAATAAAATCCATGGAAATAACTTCCCATTTCCATTCCGGAACTGGAAAAGGCTGCAACAAACCTGCTGGATGTTGATGTTCAACCTTTACCTGTTGGCATTTCATACATCTTGAAATGTACTCAGCCATGTCCTTTTTCATACCTAGCCAAAAGTACTGCTTTCTAGCTGTAGCAATTGTCTTCTGATATCCTGGGTGACCAGAATACGAAGCTTGATGGATTTCATCCATAACAACTCTCCTTAAATCTGCTACATTCGGAATATAAATTCTGCCTTTAAAAGTGAGAAGTCCACCTTCTTCCAATTTATATCCCTCGTACCTCTTCTCAAGGCTTTGCTGTTGCAATTTGTCTTTTACCTGCTCATACAATTCATCTCCAGCAACCTGACTAACAATCTGCTGCCTCAAATCTGATTAGCAAATACTAAGAGATGCCACATGCATTTCCTGCATCTTCCTGCTGAGTGCATCAGCTACCTTATTTTCCTTCCCTTTTATGTGCTTGATTTCAAAATCAAACTCACATAAAAATTCCAGCCATCTTGCTTGCCTAGCATTCAGAGTAGGCTGATCAAACAAATACTTCAGACCACAATGGTCTGTTCTGAGCTCAAATCTCCTGCCCATCAAGTAATGTCTCCACATCTTGAGAGCATGTACTATGGCTGCAAGCTCTAGATCATGAGTGGCATAGTTCTTCTCATGCTCCTTCAACTTTCTTGACTCATAAAATATCACGTGGTTGTCCTGCATAAGGACTCCTCCAAGCCCTTGTCCGCATGCATCGGTACACACCACAAAATATTTCTCTGGATCTGCAACTTTCAATACTGGTGCACTAGTGAGAAGACTCTTCAACTGCTGGAAGCTTTCTTCACACCTCGATGTCCATTCAAACTTCATTCCCTTCTTTTGCAAGGAAGTGATGGCATGTGCAACTTTGGAGAATCCCTCAATGAATCTCCTGTAGTATCCTGGAAGTCCCATGAAAGATCTTACATCTGTCACATTTCTTGGAGTAGGCCAATTCATAATGGTTTCAATCTTTTCAGGGTCCACAGATATACCCTCCTCTAAGATAATGTGACCCAAATACTGAATTCTATCTCTATAGAAGTCACACTTGCTCAGTTTT
>LPNX010141238.1:32385-54355 GCA_001517045.1 Pseudotsuga menziesii
CTTGTTCAACTGTCTGTAATCGATACATAATCTGAGTGTACCATCTTTCTTCTTTACAAACAGAACTGGTGCTCCCCAAGGAGACACACTCGGCCGAATATACTTCTTTTCCAACAACTCTTGCAGTTGCATCTTCAGCTCTAGCATCTCCGGTATACTCATCCTGTAGGGTGCCTTGGACACTGGTGCTGCTCCTGGCACAAGTTCAATAGTGAAATCAATGTCTTGCTTTGGAGGAAGCCCTGGAATCTCATCAGGAAACACATCCCTGAATTCCTGTAACACCTGATAGTCTTCCAACCTCGGAGTTTCATCTCTTGTTTCCTCCAAAATTTGAGCTGCATACAACTGGCAACCCTTCCTACAGAACTTCTTTAACTGCATAGCTGAAACTTGCCGTACTGAAATGACCTTTGGAATGCCTTTCACAACTACTAGGTTTCCTTCTTCATTCATGCATTCAAAAGTCTTATTGTAGCAATCAAGCTTCACCCTGTGAGCTTCTAACCAATCCATTCCAATGAGAACATCATAGGAACCAAGCGGTAGAACATTCAGATCTACACAAGTGACCAATCCATTCATGACCAATGGACACTTCTCTACCACTTCACTGACCTTCCTCTTAGTGCTAGTGGCTAGCTGAACTAACCAAGACTTCCTATGCTTTACTTTCTTAAAAGCACAAATATCCACTACTCTAGGAGTAATGTAACTGTGCGTAGAACCAGGGTCAATCAAAATAGAAACAGATTGCTTAGCAATCTTACCTGCTACTTCAACCACAGCTGACTGGTGATCTGCCTGACGGTCCTCCAGTGCTGCATAAATCCTAGGAACTGCCCTTGCTACTTGACCCACTGTTTTTGCTTCTTGAACATTATAAGTTGGCCTTACACCCTCATTCTCGAGTGGACAATTCCTGCGCATGTGGGGTCCTCCACATTTCCAACATTGAAGTGGTCCTCTATTCTGTTGTAGATCTTTAGGATTTTCTCCGGTCACTCCAACTGGCTTACTCGCAGCTTGAGATGGCTGCTTTTGTTGATTCCTGAAGCTAGAAGGTTTGAAACCTTTCTTTCTTTGGTCAAACTTCTCGTTCTTCTTGTCCTTCCATGCCTTATGGTAATCCGGCTTACCTTTGCTTTGCTCATAGCAATACTTAGCCTTTCTTATTGCTTTTTCAAGAGTTCTAGGTTCATAAAACTCAATTCTATCTTTTTAAGATTGAGGTAATCCACTCAGAAAACGTTGGACCTTCACTTTTTCATCTCTGATGTACCGGACATACCTCAACAACTCCAAAAACTTATTTGCATACTCCTCCATGGTTTACTGTCCCAATCTCAGCTCATGGAACTCCTTAATCTTGTCATCATAATACCTGTCAGATAGGTATCTTTGCTTGAAATACTTCTTGAACTGCTTCCACTTAAGTCTCCTTTCACTGATCCTCTTCACTTGCTTGAAGTGTTCCCACCAAATGGATGCTCTTCCATTCATATTGAATATGGAAACTCTTGCCTTCATGTTTCCTGAATAATCATGCACTTGAAAGTACTTTTTAATACCAAGAAGCCAAGCTTCAGCCTCTTGTCCAGTCTTTATCTCACCGTCAAACGTAGGAGGTTTTTCCTTTTTAAATTCATCTCGAGTGCGATCCCTATAGTGTCTCTTTATTTTTCTTTTATGGGAAGATGAACTTGAATCCCCACCGGATTCTTCAGAATCGGATGACCCACTAGAAGTCCTTCTCCTTCTCCTAGTACTGCTCTTACTGCCTTCGGGTCTTGCTGTACCTCGTCCAGAGTCTATCTTCTTATGTAAGTCTATCAAGCTCTGCAACATAGCAGCATTTAACTGATGCTGCTCTTCCTGGTCTTTAATCAAGCTTCTCATGGTAGCTGCAACCTCTGACGGGGTCTCTTGGAATCTCCTTCCATTAGACTCTATGTCGTCATTTCTATTTTGGGCACTTTCTCCCATGGCATCTCGGGCATGCTCATAGGAATCCCGAGCATCATACCCATCATGGGTCCTCATACTGAACCACCCCCTACTTATCAAACCGCACTACCTGGAATACTGCTTTTGAGAGTACTATGATTCGGCAAACGTGTTAATAACACAAATGTTAGATACATAATCATCAATATAAACCAGCATTACTTACCTTCTCCTGGAATAACCACAAAATAATAATTTTTCCCAACATAGAATTTTCTTCCTCAAGGAATGACTGTTTGAAGGGGACGGCGGGGGTCAAGGGGGCTTGCCCCCTTGTGGCTTCTGCAGGGCGGGTCGAGGGCAGCGCCCTCGTTTTTTTTTTTTTTTTTGTAAAACATTGGTTTTCGCGCAATCTGGCGCATAAGATCGCTGCCTCTTTTCTCATTTTCAGCCCTGATATTTCACTGAGAAATAGTCAAAAATACCACTAGAAAATAGTTAAAATCTGCTGGAAAAATGTCACGGAAAACTCAAATTTTCCCCATTTCCTTCCGCTGAATCGGCTCCTCTTTCCATTCTTTCTTCCGCAGAATCGGCTTCTCAGAAGCTCCAATCCTTCCGCAACAGCGGCTTGTGGAAGCTCCAATCCTTCCGTAATGGCGACTCGCGGAACGTTTTTCCTTTCGATTGGCGAACTTATTTTTGACTCTCATAGACATCGGCTGTCGGATGTCTTTCCACATCGGAATCCAAATGGCTTTGCATTCCGCAACGGCGGACGCTCCTTCACTTTCCTCTTCCGATCGGCGCACTTTCTCTTACGGCTGTCGGATGTCTTTCCACATCGAAAGCCAAATGGCTTTGCATTCCACTGTCGATTTTGACTGTCATAGACATCGGCTGTCGGATGTCTTTCCACATCGGAAGCCAAATGGCTTTGCATTCCGCAACGGCGGACGCTCCTTCACTTTCCTCTTTCGATCGGTGCACTTTCTCTTGCGGCGTCGGCAGACTTCTGACATCGGAATCCAAATGACTTTGGCTTCCGTAACGGCGGACGTGCAAACCATAACTTCTTTCGATTTGGCACTTAGAACAATTTCGACGTCGGACGTCAGCGGACTCCTGACATCGGAAGCCAAATGACTTTGGCTTCCGCAACGGCGGACTCTCCAAACCTTAACTTCTCCCAATCGGCACTTGGAACAACTCGAACCTCGGACGTCGGCAGACTTCTGACATCGGAAGCCAAATGACTTTGGCTTCCATAACGGCGGACGTGCAAACCATAACTTCTTTCGATTTGGCACTTAGAACAATTTCGATGTCGGACGTCGGCGGACACCTGACATCGGAAGCCAAATGAATTTGGCTTCCGCAACGGCGGACTCTCCAAACCTTAACTTCTCCCGATCGGCACTTGGAATAACTCGAACGTCGGACGTCGACAGACTTTCGACATCGGAATCCAAATGACTTTGGCTTTCGCAACGGCGGCTCGCCAAACCTTAACTTCTCCCGATCGGCACTTACGGAGAACAATTTTAATGTCGGGCGTCGGCTGAATTTTGGATCGGAAGCCAAATGACTTTGGCTTCTGCAACGACGGCTCACCAAAGTCCGAATCCTTCCGACGTCCGCTCTTACTTGGAGAAAATTTCAACTTCGGGCGTCGGCGGCCTCTCTGGTCGGAAGCTTTAGCGATTTCACTTCCGCAACGACGGACTGACGAACCAATTTCCCTTCCGATTGGAGGAAGTTCACTTCACGAATCCTTCCGCAACGGTGGACAGGAGATCACTCCCGCTTCCGATTTCCCAACACTTAGACAAATTTTCAAAATTTTTCTTTCTTCGACCGCGTCGACTGTCGGCGGTCTTTCACGTCGGATGCAGAATCGCTTCGCCGTCCGCAACGGCGGATGGGAAAAGGTTAAACCCTTCACTACAGCGGAAGTCAATTCCGCCAATCCTTCCGACTGTTCAAACACTTAGGCGATTTTTTTGAAACTTGCTGCTGCTCTGCTGAACAGAAAAGGTTATTCTACCTTTTGTCACTGCATCTTCTTGGCCCATAGAGGCCCATTGCTGCAACCCAAAGCTCTGATACCATGCTGTCACGTCCCCATGCCTCCGACCGGCGAAGAGGACGCGACACAGGCTTAAACCACCCAGGCTAATCGCCCATGAACATGAATATTCACAAAAAATTGCATAAACAGAATGCTTAACAAATTTGAACTAAAACATGCACACAAGATTATTCGTCATGCACAGATGCAATTTAATCCTCATCCACAGCAGAAACCAATAGCATTCATACATGCATGTATTCAACATGTTCATTTCATTTTAATTAACAGTAAATATAGAATTGCAGAGGTAAAGTATACAAGATCACTTATCTTATGATGAACTCGATCCGCAACCAGCTACGTCGCTGCAACGTTCCACCCAACCGTAGGCCAGCGTGCTCCTTAATCTCTCAGCAACGCTGCCACCCCCGAGCTGGGCATGATTCTCCAATGAATAAAGGAACTAGCAGGCTTACACGTAGCCAGGTATATACAAAACATACAGCCAAGCCAACAGAGTTGGGTTTATCAGGCCATTAAGGAGCTGGAGAAGGCAAATTGCTAAGCTGGTGAGCTCATTACAAATCCAAGAACACCTACACCAAAACTAGCCTGACCTCTAAGACACCCAAACACACCCAACACAAGGAATCAGCCCCTTCTCTGCTACACAGTCCCTCAGGCCCTGCATTCCCTTCCAGTGCTATTCAGGGGTGATGGAGAAGAAGGCCAGCCCTCTAGCTCTGTCTGTGTGGTTTCCAGCCACCAGGTTTATCAAGCAAATTTAAGCCAACATCCCTGCTCCTCTCACAGTCCGAAGACCAACCATTGCACACAAGCAACTAAGTCAGCTGTCACAGCCTAAAATAGGAAAACGACTTCTGAGTCATTATTGGCCCTATCGTGGCCAAAATGACTCTCAGGCGAATTTACAACAGCCCCCAGCATGCAAGGAAGACCACAACAACCACAACCAACAATGTGGGAAAACACCGCCCGTCCTGGGCAACGAAATCACCAAGAAAACATATACAGACTTGGCTGGGGAAGAAATTACAGTCTCCCAGCCTGTGGGTGAGCGTGAGCAACAGTGCAGAACCCACAGTCGTCCCGTGAGTATAGGACACGGCCACACTATTCACCAATCCACAGAGGAAAACTGCTGCGTGGGTAAATCCAACAAAATCCTGTGTGTGAAGACCAAAAACGGGAAGGAATCCCTCTGCGTGAGAATGCACAACAATGGAGAGGACGTGAATTTGCAGGAGAAAATCGCGTGGGTAAAACCCAGGAAAATTCCTGTTCGTGAAAACAGTGAGCGGCCAAAGGGGAAGTGCGTGAAGGTGAACAACTACCAGGAGGACGCGAATTTGCAGTGCGTGGGTGCTCAACAACTCGTGGAGAGAAGAAGAAAAATCTGCATGTGTGTGGTAGTCGTTTTTCCTTTCCATTCAGAAGTCAACTATGGGTGGAGTGTGCATGGAGGCATGGACTGACAGTCCTGCCACCCCACTCCCAAAACAATTAACTGCCATAACTTCCCTCAGCTACCAGCAGAAATTATTAATTGAAGGTGGTTGGAATAAAACAAAGGAAGATGACACATAGGTTTTTCCCCTTTTTGCCCAAGATTGACAATTTCTCTCACCTCCTTATCCTTGGGAAAATCATGCCCCCATTCGATTTAGTTGCCGCGACTGTAGCTGGTGGTGTTCATTTTAATTATAGATGCATATTTACATGATGATAACCCAAAACGTATGCCACATGCCCCGATATTCAATCGGTGACAAATTTAAATCCAAAACATAAGATAATCGATCAATGGTGGGGCCTTGGCCTTTAGCTCCACACCATGATCATTACAATATATACATCATATACATCTAATGTAATGGGGTCAAAACTGGGACATTACATTAGGCATATTCCAGGTTCGAGCTGTCAATTTAATGGCATAGAAGACTGAAACAAACACTGAATAGTCAAGACCAATCTTTGAGATAATGGTCAAAACTAGTTTCTCCTCCTTCTTTTCAACCCCACATTGTTTTAACTACAAAACAAGGGCCTTCAACTTGGTAAAATAGAGTTTCAATGATTTGAAGCTACTGGGACTCAAGGAGATCAATTCATTCTCGATTTGATGTCCTCTCATCTCATCTGTCTTTCCAAAAAGCTCTTCAAGATTCTCCCACACCTCATTAGGAGATGTCAATGAATCAAGATGAAAGAAGATGTCTCTTGAAATACTCAAACACAAAAGACCATAGGTCTCATCCCTCCTGTTGTGCCATTTTATTTTCTCTGCAGTTGCATTGAGCTCTGCCTCAGTAGCCATGGTAAGCTTGTAGAGACCTTTCACTCTCAACAATATCTCCATCTCAGCTTTCCATTCGAGGAAATTGAATGGAGTCAAGATGATCCTTTGAGATTGGTCCATATCTTAGCTCTTGTTCCCTTCAGTCAGTAGAATGCACTCCCAGTCAGTGATGTCGAACTTGCAATAATAATTTGGAAGGAGAAAAATCGATCTATAAAGGCTCTGATACCATGTGGAAATTGAACCCAAGAGATAGATCAATTACACTCACAAAATTGCTAATCAAACATGCAAAATTCACACAAAAGGAGACTGAAATTAGAGCCTTAACTTAATCCTGTATTGAATAAGTGTACATTAGCCAACCATATGAAGTAATAGGCTGCTCAAATACATAATTACATGAGATATTCGAAAGCATTGGGTTTCTATTCGAATTGGTAAAAAAACAGGCTTACTAAAACAAGTCAAATCCTCCATAGGTGCAATAAGGACTTTCCAAATCCATTAAGATCCTCACGAATTAGCTAAAGCAAGTGGGAAAGCTAATAAGTGGTGGAAAGAAAACTCATTCATGCTTTTGTATGGAGAAAAGGAAGGAGGATGATGTGGTCAAAAAACAAGGCAAGTTCCCCTAGACTAGTTTTTCCTTTATGCCTTAAAACTGTTGTAAAGCAAGGCATGTTTCAGAAAAAACAGATATGCACTTTAAGGAACCATGGATAAAGCAGACATGCTAAATATGTTTCTAGGATGATTCCAAAGCGCTCCATGACCCATTTTAGCAAGTATTGACTTCTAGGAACATGTAGAAATCAACTAGCATAGAGAGAGAATCTATGAATAAGACAAAAATGATTTAATTAATGTCAAATATGGGTAACTATGGGTTGATTATTTTGACAAAAAACATATTTTTGGGATTAGAGGAACTTGTTTTATTAAAATATGGGTCATTGATTTATTTTTTGAAAATATATAAGATTGGCCTGATATTTTATAAAGACAAAACCTTGTTTTAATATTGACAAAAGGATGGGTTGATTATTCTAAGAGAAAATATATTTTTGGGATTAAGAGAATTTGTTTTATTAAAATATGGGTCATTGATTTATTTTTTGAAAATTTATAAGATTGGCCTGATATTTTCAAGACAAAACCTTGTTTAAATATTGAGAAAAGGATGGGTTGATAATTGTTCTAAGAGAAAATATATTTTTGAGATTATAGGAATTTGTTTTATTAAAATATGTGTCATTGATTTATTTTTTGAAAATATATAAGATTGGCCTGATATTTTATAAAGACAAAACTTTGTTTTAATATTGAGAAAATGGAATTTGTTTTATTAAAATATGGGTCATTGATTTATTTTTTGAAAATATATAAAATTGATATTTTATAAAGACAAAACCTTGTTTTAATATTGACAAAAATATAATATATTTTTGGGATTAAAGCAATTTGTTTTATTAAAATATGGGCTATTGATTTATTATAAGGATATTGACAAAAGGATAATATATTTTTGGGATTAAAGGAATTTGTTTTATTAAAATATGGGTCATTGATTTATTATAAGGATATTGACAAAAGGATAATATATTTTTGGGATTAAAGGAATTTGTTTTATTAAAATATGGGTCATTGATTTATTTTTTGAAGATAAATAAGATTGGCCACATCAACACATTCCTAGCAGAGCGTGGGCGTGCCATCAAAACCAAGTAATTAAGCGCCAAGATCCGAAATAGCACCAGACATTAAATATGGCATATCTGAATATGGTTAGTGTTAATAAAGTGCAAAATAAACATACCGCCTTTACATGTGGGATAATGGTTCATTGAAAAAAATATAAAAAGAGAAGACCGCGTTCTAGCATGGAGAGATCCTCAAGCATCAATACCCTCCTCACAAATAGCGGAGGTTCTTAAGAAAAAACTGCCTGATATATTTTTCCAAAGCGTTTGTCAGAGAATGTGTTGTTCATGCTGTAGAAATGCTAATATAGTCAAGTCCAAACTCAACGTATCTATTGCCAAGAACAAACCAAGATGGTTTAATGGGTGCGCTCAGACGTTATAGATGACGTACTGGTAGATCAGACAATGAAGCTAATGAAATAAAAAAAACCAAAATCATGAAGACTGGAACTGCTGGTTCACCTCTATCTTCAGGAGATGCATTGATATGAGAGTTTGGAGGATGTTGCAAGTTTGACAAAGGCGAGTACAAAGGCCAATCACAACTTTATTCAAATTGTGCTCCATCGTTTGTTGTGCCCAGAAGATCAATATCCCCTTACAAATCAGTAATAATCGGTTGTGTTTATTATAAACGTGGTGCTCTCAATATCATATTTACAGGGTCGTGAGTTTTCTTGTGTGAGTCGACTGTACGGTTCCTCAATCATTTTGGGCATACTGATGATAACATGATATATTACGTGAGTCTTTGGAAGCTTGACAAGAGCCAATTATGAGAATCATTGCTTGGTTTTTCATGGAGAGGCTGAAGTGCCCACAACTTGTAGTCGGTGATGGAGAAGCGACATCTTATGTGGTTCTTTAAGCTGATGCAGGACCACGACAGCGCAAAGGAGCTGAGCTCAGAGGTTCTGGAAAGTCGGTTCGTGGAATTCCAAAATTGGCACAAATTTGAGACATTCTCTGTGGATTTTCCCTAACCGTCTGCCCAAGAAAAGGACGAGTTGTATCAGCTCGTGATTCTGGTTAATTTAAAACTCATGCTAATAAAAAACAGAACCGGACGGTGCATATTAAAATCTTAGAATATCAACGATCTCAGACATTCCGCTACATCAACAGTTCAAAACAGAGTTAAGAGAAAATTAATTCTGTTTTATTACAATGAATT
Source organism: Pseudotsuga menziesii (assembly GCA_001517045.1). Classification (NCBI taxonomy): domain Eukaryota; kingdom Viridiplantae; phylum Streptophyta; class Pinopsida; order Pinales; family Pinaceae; genus Pseudotsuga; species Pseudotsuga menziesii. The sequence continues at coordinate 41,610 of LPNX010141238.1, forward strand.
CTACATGTACATATACATCAATGGATCAATTTCCAGATCCTACAATTGAGCTGCCGATCCTACAGTCATGCTGCAGATCCTAAAACAAGATAGGAAACAACCATCTACAGGATAGGAAAAAATCATAGAGAGAATAGGAAAGAATGGGTAAGAATAGGAAATAATCAGTCCATATCGCAACACTCCCCCTCAAGTTGGTGCATAGATGTCACACATGCCCAACTTGCCCAAAAACTTTGAGAACACTCGACTTGAAACTGCTTTGGTGAGAATATCGGCCAACTAATCCTCTGATCGAATCTTAGGCAAATCCACGATCTCTTGATCCAACTTCTCCTTAATGAAGAATCTATCTACCTCCACATGTTTTGTTCGATCATGTTGAACCGGATTATGAGCAATATCACATGCTACTTTATTATCACAATACAGTCGAATTGGCTGCCTAGGCGTATAGCCCAAATCTTTGAGGAGAAGTCTTAGCCACAATGCTTCACATACTCCAAGTGCCATACCTCTAAATTCAGCCTTTGCACTTGATCGGGCAACAACATTCTGTTTTTTGCTTCTCCACGTAACAAGGTTACCTCCTACAAAGGTGAAATAACCTGAAGTACAACGCCTGTCATCGACTGCTCCAGCCCAGTCAACATCAGTATATGCATCCACTCTTTGATAATATTCATTTTTAGTGAATAAAATTCCTTTTCCAGGAGCAGATTTCAGATATTTCAGAATGCGCATAACTGCATTCATGTGTTGCTCACCAGGATTATGCATAAACTGGCTAACAAGACTCAAGGCATAGGCAAGGTCCGACCTTGTGTGTGCTAAGTACATCAATCTTCCTACGAGTCTCTGGTATCTCCCCTTATCAACTGGTACCTGATCAGACCCAACACATAACTTCAATCCTTCTTCCACTGGTGTATCAGCGGGTTGACATGCTGACATGCCAGTTTCTTGTAACAAGTCTAAGTCATATTTTCTTTGAGATAGAAAAATCCCCTTATCAGATTGAGACACTTCGATCCCAAGGGAATATTTCAAGGGGCCGAGGCCTTTCATTTCAAATTCTCTGGACAAGTAATCCTGTAGAGCCTCCCTTTCTTCAGGATCATTTCCTGTAACCACCATGTCATCCACATATACAATAAGTGCAGTTATCTTACCCTGTTGTTTCTTCAAGAATAAAGTGTGGTCTGAGTTGGTCTGATAGTAACCAAAGGCTTTCATAGACTTTGTGAACCTTCCAAACCATGTTCTCGAAGACTGTTTCAACCCATACAGTGACTTCTTTAATCTGCACACCTTTCGACTATGCGTTTTTGGTATCATGCATCCTGGTGGGAGTTCCATGTAAACTTCTTCGGACAACTCGCCATGTAGAAAGTCGTTCTTCACATCAAACTGTTGTAATGGCCAACCCAAGTTCGCAGCAAGAGACAACAAGACTCGTATTGTATTGATTTTAGCTACAGGTGCAAATGTCTTTGTATAATCGATCCCATAGGTTTGGGTGTATCCTTTTGCCACCAGTCTCGCCTTAAAGCGTTCAATTGCACCATCTGCTTTGTACTTCACAGTGTAAACCCACCGACATCCGACTGGTTTCTTTCCTGGTGAACGGTCAACAAGTTCCCAGGTTTTATTCTCTTGCAAAGATTTCAACTCATTCATAGCGGATTTCCACCTTGGGTCAGCTAAGGCTTCCTGCAGATTGTTAGGAATAGATACAGTAGATAACTAATTTACAAATGACTGATTTGATTCTGACAAACGATGGTTAGACACATAATGACTCATGGGGTATTTAACGTTACTGGAAAGCTCGGGTTCATATGTGGGTTTAGGAATACCTCTGGTGTGACGTTGTGGTAGCTGTCTTCTAAATGGTTTAGGAGCATCCTCAACAAGCGATTGGTTTGGTGTATCAGCTTCCTGTGGTGTGAGAGACTTGGACATGGGTGGAGCCACAACTTCAGTTTTTGGGTGTTTATTACTACTTGGATCCAAAGTCAAACCACCCACATCCAATTCGCCCACTTCTTGATTCAACACATCAGAGAGTTCCCCTACTTCCGGGATGTGAAACCACATCTTCAGAGATGTGATCATCATAGTCTAGAGTCTGAATTTCCTTCTGGTACTCCCCCTGAAGTTTAGGCTCAGAGGAAAAATACATCAAGTCTTCATGAAAAGTTACATCTAATGTAATAAACATTCGTTGGGTTGGAGGATGATAGCATCAGTACCCCTTTTGATAAGCAGCATATCCAAGTAAGACACATCGTAGCGCTCGAGGATACAACTTGTTGCACTGATACTTATGGAGGTGTACAAAAGCCACACAACCAAAGATGTGAGGAGATAAATTTGGGACGGCTGGAGAAACAATCACTTCAGCGAGAGCCTGAGATGGTGTCTAGAAATTAATAGTGCTGGAGGGTACCCTGTTGATCAAATATGCTGTAGAGGTAAGTGCTTCTCCCCAATAGGATAATGGCATATGGGATTCTATCAATGAAGCACAGACAATCTCCAACAAGTGGCGGTTTTTTCTCTCAGCCACCCCATTCTGCTGAGGTGTATTAGGACAAGTAGTTTGATGAATAGTTCCTTGTGCTTTCAGATACTGCTGAAGTTTATAACTCAAATATTCTCCTCCATTGTCACTATGGAGAACCTGAACATGTGCATTGTACTGAGTACGAACCATTTTTTTTTTTTTTTGAAATAACAAATTCACTTCACTTTTAGACTTCATCAAGCACACCCAAGTCATCCTGGTACAGTCGTCAATAAAAGTAACAAACCAACGTGATCCACCAAAGGTAGTAACTTTGGATGGACCCCAAACATCAGAATGTATGATCATAAAAGGAACTGGACTTTTATTCAAACTTAATGGAAACAAAGCACGATGGCTTTTTGCAAGTTCACAAACATCACAGCGGAAACTGGAAACATCAAATTTTACAAATAAACTAGGAAATAATTTCTTCAGGTAACCAAAGGAGGCATGCCCCAAACGTCGATGCCATAACCAGATTTCAGATTTCTTCTTCTCCCCCTCAGAGCCATCCATCGTTAAAGCTTGACGCAACTTGTCCGAACTCTTTGACACTAAGTCCAAGTAATACAGCTTTCCTCGCCTAACACCACAACCAATCGTTTGCCTCGTTCGAATTGTTGAAATATTGTAACTTCGAAGAATATTCTATATGTATCATTTGTGGTCCCCGATGGTCCTATCGAGAGAACCACTTGTATTATCTTGTACCCCGATGCTTCTAATCGGAAGAACTAATAAGAGTCATGAGGTTGTTCCCTCTAATTGTAAAGGTGGGTCATTAGCACCCCAATGTGGTTACTTGAGCCTACATGTGTAACTCGAGCCTACATGATTAACTCGAGCCTACATGTCAGATGAGTTAATTGAAGTGAACGAATGAATATAAATAGAGGTGTAACTCTCCTCATCTGGAACACACACTCTCACTTGTGTAGCGCATTAGTGGAGAAGAGAAGTAGCTGGAGAAGGAGGAGGATCAGGCTTTGATCTCCTTGCTGGTTTTATCTTTTATCTTTTTGGGACATCTATATTGAGGAAGATTTTGCTGAGTTTTTCCCAAGATAAATCTTTGTGTTCCTTTTGTATGGTTGTGCTTGTCTATCTTTCAATGATCCTGTTTATATGCTTTTGTTATGAAAATGAAATGAAATACTGATGACTTAGTTAAGCATATGAAAATTTAACATGGTATCAAAGCCACCCTGAAAGAAGACATTGTGTAGCTACATAAGCTAGGGATTCTTACTTTTTGGTTCTCTCTCCACAATCGATCAACAAAAGAAGGCTATGCTGACTCTCCATTGAAGGGCGCATCTTTCTGTCGAAGCGGAATTCGATTCCGAGCATTTTCAGTTTTCGGTGCGGGAAATTAGGGCTTTCTACAGAAGATGAATTTTTGAGTGAGCTCAGCATAGGATTGTTCTCCTCATCAAAATCGAAGTTTAGAGACCTGGATCAAGAAATTTGGTTGGGTGAAACTCCGGAAAAGTCAAACCCTAGTTTGACCCCGATCTGTAAAAACCCTAAATACTAAAACTGATAAATTTTGGTACTTTCGATATATTCCGATATTAGCGAAGGCTCAAGAGCTGAAAATTGCAGAGGCCGAAGATAAAATATTGATGTACACTGTGTCCACAATTCAGCCTCAGATTCGCTATATTCTTGGAGATATGATCCCTCCAAGTTAGGGTTCCAGCCTCTTCCAGAATTCATTCTTAAAAAGGACACCAGGGGAGAACTGCTGTATCTTGGGATACAGAGATCCAAATGGAATTCCTGAAGATGTTTCATAAAAATCATGGACTGTAATTTCTGTGGTCCGAATTTCAGAACCAGAAGATGAAACAGTGACACGTGGCAGGCCATACAACTTCGCTGTTCTGAACAGTCCTGTAACAGGTCACATTAGGAAAATGATCATAAATACAAATTGGTGAAACCAATTTTGATGACACCTGTGGTGTTAGAAAAGGGACATAAGAGGTTACCTCAGTGTGAAATTTCAAATATAGAGGAGCAGTAATTTCATAGATATCACAGAAACAGTGATAGGCATTTCTACAGAAGAAATTGGAAAACTAGGGCTTCCTGTTCCGAGAGCTTCCCTCCACTGTTTTCAGAAAAGGAGTACGTTGGACACCTCCATTTGAAGAGATCTATATTTCTATCCAATCAGATCTGAAAGATTCCAAGTTTTGAAAATTAGGGTTTCTCTGATAAACCCTAGATCAGCGAGCTCCGGAAGCAAGATGGACACCTCAAATCGGTAAGATCTAATCTTTTGCTATTTGCATTTGAGGTTCTCATTTCAAAGTGATATATCACATTAGCTTGATGAAAATCTTGGTGAAGTTGACAACTTCTAAGCATGGAAGTATTTGATCTGTCTGAAGAAACTGAATTGGACACCTTCATGAGTAGAGAGGTTCCAGTTCCAGAAGGAGATGAGGCTCAAAGCCTTACACAAGAAGAACTTGATCAAGGCCAAGAAGATCATTGCTGATTCAATCACGGATCAACTTGTACCACAAGTGTCTTCCCTAAAGAGACCGAAGATGTTTGATTCCTCGATCAAGGCATTTGAAGATAAGAACATAAATCAGAAGATGTCTTTGAGAAAATAGTTGAAGAATGTGAAGATCCAGAATGCAGAACATCTTGAAGCGATAGAAGAAGAATTGGAGAATGCAGAAGTGGTGATAGCCACCTTGAATGGTCTCCCAGGATCATAGAATTCATTCATTCAAGGAATGTGTGCCAGAAGGAAGTAATTACTTTCAACAGACTCTAAGAAGAGAAGAAGAAGATGGAAGCAATTGAAGATCAAGCTCTCACCATTCAAAGAAGATCCCTCAAGTGATGAGGAATGTGAAGAAATCAATTCTTAAAGAACCTCTTATCCATCTTATCATTTGGATAAGAAATGATGATGTCATGAATGAAGAAGATGATGAAGTAGAAGGATCAAGAAGGAGTCTACCCACGAAACGAATAAAAGATAAGTATTAAATTGTCATTGCATGATATTGTTTTGTTATGAATTTGATTATATTTAGTTGATGTGTTATGCTTGATAGATTGTTTGCATTAATATGCTTATGATGGGAAAGGTCCTATATAACCTCCTACAAGAAAAGAAGGATGAGACTTGTTCCAAAGAACAAGTGATGACAATTCAAGATTTACTCCAATAAACATGAATCTGAAGCTCATAGGGTCAGAAACACCATGACGAAAGAAAGAGCTTCAGAGAGCAGTAGATCCACCTCGAAGGATGAATACCACCATGGGTATGAGAGATAACTCAAGATGAAAAAAAGAATTCTATGAAAGAAGCTATGATCAAAGAATAACTGTTGATCATGGGGAATGATGTATACGATATGATTTTGAGACATAAAGGGAAGTACGTAGTATCTTCCATATGGATCTACAAGAACAAGTGTACAAAGCAAGGTTCGTGATTTTCCTCTAAAAGAATAGACTATGACATGACATACTCTATTGACAAGTATATGTCAAGAATAGAACCAACTGTACAGAATGAAGAGGGAATATGATACTCCACTTCAGGGGGAGTGACTACAGAAGATATCTGAGTTCGACATGGTATGACATGATAGACAGCTTCCTGATGGATCGAGACTTTACCAAGAGTAAAGTGGGTTCCAACCTTCAAGGTTGAATGCAGAAGACTAGGATATGTTGATGACCTGGCAAGATGAACTCATGAAATATGTTATGATGAAAGAATACTAGAATAATGTTTGGGATATAATACTCAAACCAGAAAGCAAGAATGTGGTATCTTCCAAATGGATTAGTAAGATAAAATATGCTGTTGATAAAAGTAAGGAAAGACTTGTGGCTTCTCTCAGAAAGAGGAAATTAATTCTGAAGAGACACTTACTCCAAGAAGCAAGGTATAGTTCCTTCAGAACTATCATGGTAGTTTCTTCCATGATGAAGTAAAGACAAGCCTTCCTTAATGGTATGATTAAGGAAGAGTTTTACATCGAATAGTCACAAGGATTTGAAGTTGAAGATAGATGAACTCACGTATGTAATTTGAAGAAGGCCCTTTATGGTCTGAAGCAAGCTCCCAGAGCTTGGTATGGAAGAATAGATAGTTTCCTGACGAGCATGGGATTTTCCAAGAGTAAAGTCGATCCTAAGCTTTATCTCAAGGTTGTAGAAGATGAACCTGTCATCCTATTATTATATGTGGATGACCTATTTCTGACAGGGAATGAGAAACAAATTGTAGAATGCAAGAAGAAGTCTGCTGAAGAATTTAGACCTTAGTCTAATACTTTATTTCCTAGGTCCAAAAATATGAAGGAATCTTTCTCAATTAGGGAAAGTATGTAGTGCAAAGTTTGAAAAGATTTGATATGTTGGAATGCAAAGTCATGGCCACACCCATGGACTCCAACCTGAAGCTGATGACTCATCAGAGTTAATGGATGTGACTCATTACAGACAGATCATTGGGTCATTAATGTACTTAACAAATTCCAAACCAGACATTTGTTTTGCTGTGAACACCTTAAGTCAATATCTTGTTCAACCAAGATGGGTTCACCTAGTAGCTACAAAACATGTGATGAGATATCTGAAAGGGACTATAAACTATGATGGTAGCCTTGAGTATAGATTGTATGGCTACATAGATGCAGATTGGGCTGGAAGTATCTCAGACAGGAAAAGCACATTAGGTAGATGCTTTTGTTTGGGGTCTGCTATGAGTTCATGGTTTAGCAGGAAACAATCCAGTGTTTCTCATAGCACGGCTGAAGAAAAATACATAGCAGATTGCTCTGCTAAGTTGTGAAGTTATATGGCTTTAGAAGCCGATATCAGGTCTCTTTGACCTGAAGATGGATACTACAATGATTCTATGTGATAACCAGATTTGTGATGACAGAGAACCCTGTGTTTCGATTGTAACACATAGAAATATGATATTTCTACATACGAGATAAGATGCAAATGATTATGTTTCAGTATTTACATACTGTAGATGCAGATGATGATGATTTCGTATTTCTATACTAAAGATATAGATGATGATGCTTTAAGTATTCACATACTGGAGATACAGATGGTGATAGTTCAGTATTCACATACTGAAGATGTAGATGATGATGGTTTGAATGATGATGTACTAATGAAGTCTCAGTCTCGGGTAAAGTTCGAACACTTTTGAGACAAGCTTGGTGTTGTTCGAAAAGACCTTCCTCGAAAGGGGGAGTAGTGATGTTACAGTGGGATTGTATCATCCCTGGGAACTTGCCCTAAAGTGATCCGGTGACCTCGGTCCTAGAGAATGAAGAGGGATTGTATCATCCAGGGACATCTGTCCAAAAGTGATCCAGAGACCTCGGTCCTCGAGAATGAAGAGAGATTGTATTATCCGGGTACATTTGTCCAAAAGTGATCTGGTGACTTCAGTCCTCGAGAATGAAGAGGGATTGTATCATCCCGGGACATTTGTCCAAAAGTGATCCGGTGACCTCGGTCCTCGAGAATGAAGAGGGATTGTATCATCCTGGGACATTTGTCTAAAATAGATCCGGTGACTTCGGTCTTCGTGAATGTGGTGGGATTGAATCATCCCTGAACTTTAGTTCAAAATGTATCTGGAGGTCTCGGCCCCCATGAAAGTGGTGGGTTGCATCATCCCTGAACCTCGGTTCAAAATGTATCCAGAGGTCTCGGCCCCCGTGAAAGTGTTGGATTACATCATCCTTGAACCTCGGTTCAAAATGTATCTGGAGGTCTTGGCCCCCGTGAAAGTGGTGGGATTGCATCATCCCTGAACCTCGGTTCAAAATGTATCCGGAGATCTCGGTCCCCGTGAATGTGGTAGGATTGTATCATCCTTGAACTTCGGTTCAGAATGGATCCGGTGACTTCGGTACTCGAGAACGTGTGTTGATCCCGTAATTCCTAGAGGAAGGATTGTCTGAGTTCCACATCTGTGTTGATCCCGTAATTCCGAAAGGAAGGATCATTAGTAACTCCGTAAAGAACTAAATCCCGTAATTCCGAAAGGAAGGATCATTGACTTGATCTCGTAATTCCAATCTAAAGGATTGTCTGAGTTCCACAGATGTGTTGATCCCGTAATTCCAATAGGAAGGATTGTCTGAGTTCCACATATGTGTTGATCCCGTAATTCCGAAAGGAAGGATCATTAGTAACTCCGTAAAGACCTAAATCCCATAATTCCGAAAGGAAGGATCGTTAGTAACTCCGTAAAGACCTAAATCCTGTAATTCCGAAAGGAAGGATCGTTGGTAGCTCCGTAAAGACTTGATCCCGTAATTCCAACAGGAAGGATTGTCTGAGTTCCACAGATGTGTTGATCCCGTAATTCCAATAGGAAGGATTGTATGAGTTCCACAAATGTGTTGATCCCATAATTCCGAAAGGAAGGATTGTTAGTAACTTTGTAGCGACCTAAATCCTGTAATTCCGAAAGGAAGGATTGTTAGTAACTACATAAAGACTTGATCCCGTAATTCTAAAAGGAAGGATCGTCTAAGCTCCACAGATGTGTTGATCCCTTAATTCCGAAAGGAAGGATCATTAGTAACTCCGTAAAGACCTAAATCCCATAATTCCGACAGGAAGGATCATCTGAGTACCACAGACATGTTGATCCCGTAATTCCGAAAGGAAGGATCATGTTGATGATGATGATGTTGATGTTTTGATGATGATGATGTTTTGATAATAATGATGTTTTGATGATGATGATGTTTTCATGATGATGTTTCTGATCAAAAGATCAGAGTATGATGATGATGTTGTTGCTGATCGAAAGGTCAAAATGCTGAAGATGATAGTGCTGAAGATCATGTTGCTGATCGAAAGGTCAACGTGCTGAAGATGATGTTGCTGATCGAAAGGTCAAAGTGTTGAATATGATGTTGCTGATTGAAAGGTCGAAGTGCTGAAGATGATGTTGCTGATCGAAAGGTTAAAGTGCTGAAGATGTTGCTGATCGAAGCAGTCAAAGTATCAATGATGATGAAGACCGAAGATTGAATATGAAGACTACATAATATTGAAAAGCTTCCAATGATTTATAGATGTGTTACCCTGATGATGCTGATGATGCCCTCTATCTCTCTCCTACTATTGTTTTTGTTGATGTTGTTGTAGAATACCCTTCTCGTTATGGGGAGTGTTGAAATATTGTAACTTTGAAGAATATTCTATATGTATCCTTTGTGGTCCCCAATGGTCCTATCGGGAGAACAACTTGTATTATCTTGTACCCTGATGCTTCTAATTGGAAGAACTAATAAGAGTCATGAGGTTGTCTCCTCTAATTGTAAAGGTGGGTCATTAGCACCCCAGGGTGGTTACTTGAGCCTACATGTGTAACTTGAGCCTACATGTCGGATGAGTTAATTGAAGTGAACGAATGAATATAAATAGAGGTGTAGCTCTCCTCATTTGGAACAAACACTCTCACTTGTGTAGCGCATTAGTGGAGAAGAGAAGTAGTTGGAGAAGGAGGAGGATCAGGCTTTGATCTCCTTGCTGGTTTTATATTTTATCTTTTTGGGACATCTATATTGAGGAAGCTTTTGCTGGGTTTTTCCCAGGATAAATATTTGTGTTCCTTTTGTATGGTTGTGCTTGTCTATCTTTCAGTGATCCTGTTTATATGATTTTGTTATGAAAATGAAATGAAATACTGATGACTTAGTTAAGCATATGAAAATTTAACACGGATGTCCTTAAACACACAAAAATCAGGCCAAAAAATTACAATGCAAAGTAAGGTAGTGGTGATTTGGGAAACTGACAACAGATTATAATCCAAAGATGGAAAAAATAAAACGAAATCTAGATTTAAAGTATCAATGAGCGGTAAAGACCCTTCTCCAATAATTGGGGCCAAAGAGCCATTGGCAGTGGAAACAAATTTTTGTGCGGATGGTTTAAGAGGCAAGACCTGTCTAGAATCAAACGTCATATGATCCGTAGCACTGGAATCAATTATCCATGCACTATTAGAAACAAGTGTAGAAATATTTAAAACCTTACCACCATTACCTGCCACTGCTGCTAATGCCGGGATCTAACCAACAGCACCATCCACTGTCTTTGTTTCGACAACTGCAGCATTGGAGGTCCTCTTGGAATTCTTCTTTCATGAATCACGGTTATGATCCCACCATTTTGGATACCCCACAAGTGCAAAGAAGTGGTTCTTGGTATGACCAGTTTGATTGCAATGAGTGCATTTGTAGGTGGATTTATCGGCACCATTAGTGTTCTTAGGCTGGCTTTGTGAAGATCGGTTTTGATTAGGCCAATTTTGAGTCACCATGGCTGAAGCTTCAGATTTTTTTGATTCTCCATTCATCATTGTAAGTCGAATAGATTCACGGTGGACCAAAGCATAACATGCTTCCAATTCAGGGATAGGATCCTTTCTCAAAATTTCACCATGGATTTGTTCGAATTCACCATCTAATCCAGCAAGAAAATTACGCACCCTTTGCCACTGAACTGATTTTCGGTAAGATTCAACATCATTCTCACTTTCCATAATCACCCTATCACGATGATCCAACTCACAAAAGATCTCAGTTAATTCTCCATAATACACCGAGAGTGTTATTCCATTCTGTTTTGCAGAGAAGACCCTCTGATTCAAGACAAACACCTGCAATTCATCTGCTCCATCATAAAAAGCATTTGAAAGAGCTTTCCAAATATCTCGAGTGGTGGGTAAGCGAATATATCGCTTCATGATTTCTGGGGACATAGACATGAACAACCATCTCTTGACCTTTTGATTTTCTACATACCACTTCTCATATCCATCATCCTTCTCGGTAGGTGACTGTGAATTACCACAAATGAAAGAGAGTTTCTCCTTCTCAGCAATATGCATCTCCATGATTTGAGACCACAAATCATAGTTTGTTTCATCGAGTACAATCCCTGCATTGAACGACGAACCTTCAAATTGAATAATAATGGGAGCAGATTTGGTCCCAGATGTTTTAGAATCTGAGTCGGCCATGGTTCAATGGAGAGTACTAGTGATTTAATCTTCTTGGCTTTGCTACCAAGTTCAAAATAGAGTTCAAGAGAAAAATAATTCTGTTTTATTACAATGAATTCTACAGGTACATATACATCAATGGATCAATTTCCAGATCCTACAATCGAGCTACTGATCCTACAGTCATGCTGCAGATCCTAAAAAAAGATAGGAAACAACGATCTACAGGATAGGAAAAAATCATAGAGAGAATAGGAAAGAATGGGTAAGAACAGGAAAGAATCCGTCCATATCGCAACATCAACTTCCAGACATTCCGCTACATCAACTTGCACATAGAAACATAATTTCTAGATTTGTGAAATGATGTTAAACAGTTGATAGAATCAACGTTTCCTATCCGTACAAAAATCATCCAACGGATTAGGTGGATTCCAAAACATTAACTAGCATGGGCAAATGAAATTTTAAAATTTGTGGAATTTTTTATATGGCAGGTAAGTTTAGACACGTGTTGAGATGGTATTTCCTTGTCAAACAAATCAATGGTTTACACTAATTCTGTAGGTTGAAAGTGTTGTCTCAGTAATATTCCAAAATTCAGCGAAATTTTAAATGGTGAGCATCTTGGAACACGTGTTGGCCCAATCATTGTTTTGATAGATTGATCAATGGCTGTTAGCATATGCAGGAGTGAAGAAAGTTTCCATTATCGCCTTTTCGATCTGATGCTGTGATGGGATTTTTATTTGCTGCAAATGGGCTGTTGGTCTTTTATGGTTACCATTAATCTTTTCAAATTATAATATGGGGATGACTGGAAGAGTCTTTTGAAGAATTATTGGTTATGGTCTTGGAGTTTCTTCCATGGCTCTATTTGGGAGAGTAGGTGGTGGTATTTACACCAAAGCAACAGATGTAGGTGAAAATCTTGCTGACAAGGTTGAGTGAAACATTCCTGAAGATGATCCACACAACCTGAATGACATTGCTGATAATGTAGGTGACGATGTTGGACATATTGTTGTTCATGACATGTTTAAAGAACGTGGAATTTTCTCAAGGATCAGTTGGTGTGGGAATCATATTTAAAGGGATTGATTTCTTATTAAAACATATATATATATATAT
>LPNX010141238.1:54382-70993 GCA_001517045.1 Pseudotsuga menziesii
TTTTAATTAAAATGTCTGTTTTAGTCATTTATTCCAAGCGTCTCTTTCCATTAAATGAAGATGAATTTTCAGAAACTGAAAGAGATGTTTCCTCAGAACATGCCAGTATACAATAAACCCTTTCAGTTTTACAAATATCTCATGGTTTAGGATAAACAAAGTGATATTTACATGGTAATTTTCGAGTCTTTCAAATCACTGTTTTAGTCATCAAATTCAAAGAGTTGTTTCTGCCAATTGGGAGTGAATTTTAAGAAACCGAGAGAGGTTTTTATTCATCGCGGGCCAATATTCAAAAAAATACTTCAGGTTTTACATAGGTAGCACATTTTGGGAGAACCAAAAGGATATTCACAGTGTATTTTTCCAGAAATTTAAAAGTTTATTGTCCGAGTCATCAACTTCAAAAGCATATTCTGAGGAGCTGGTGGTGAATATGGGCAAATGAATACATGGGTTTTGTCAGGGACATGCTCAATTACAAAAATATATCTAATATTTAACACATATCATAATTTGAGATATTCTGGTGGGGCTTTGAAGCCTATTTTTCAGCAATCTACATCTTGAAATGAAGAAAATTTGTTATAACTGTTTCTATTTTTATAGTTAGGTTAGATTTCGAATTCAAGACTAGGTATATGTTGTTTTAATATAAATTCATATGTATTTGATAGATAAGGGTTGGATTTTCAAGAGCAGAGAGGATCTTCATTGTAATGGTTTTCATTTTCAGTAGATGAATAAAAATTGCAGAGATGGAAGGTTGAAGTTTCCATGGAAAATATTTCTTGTGTCATTACTTTTATCAGTAAGTGATTTCCTTATGTGACCATTTATCATGTTTTCCCACTCCATTTTTTCTTGCTTTCATGTTTGAACAATATTTTTATGGGCTAGAATTCATCTTGCATGATCTATGTCCATTGTTTCAAGCGTTTTCAAAACATTTTCTTCTTAAGTCTTGCATAACTCACCCAAGCTTGTGCATTGCTTGGTGGTCTGTCCTCCTTGTCTTCTAATTGACCTACAAATGCCTCAAGACTGAGGAAATGGTGTCCACCTTGCCTCTATCCATGATCCTTTAAACCCCTACCTCTTGCAACTCAACTCAGATCTCATTGTTGACTCCATTTCCCAATGGTCTCCTCCATGACTGTCCCACCAAATGTTTTTAAAACAAACTTGTCCTATTTGTCCCAGCAGAAATCTAACCTTCTGAGTATCATTGATTGAATATCTTGAGTGAGAAAACTTTGTAAATAGTGAGAGATCCCTCTTTGACTGTGTTAGGTTAGAAATTCAATCTAAAGTGGTTCTGATGTTACCTTGGGATTTACCTTCCAAAACCAGGGTAAATTCCGAGTGCTAACACAATCCCTCTAAGTTGATTATTGCAGTCTCACCAGGGAATGACTAGAAAAATTGAAAATGTCATGTAATTATAGTGCATTTATTCTCCCGTGCTTATCTAGGCTCACCATGGCATTAGGAAAGATTACGGTGACTATAATTAGCAGCATTAGGAAAGATTATGGTGACTATAATTAGCAAGGCATTCCTATAAAAGTTGGATGAATCAAATCATGCTATAGAAGGACAGTTCTACCTTTGAAGGTTTAAATAAAATCACTAGGAATAAAGAGCCAAACATATGAGAAAATATGTAGACTCTGTTATACCAAAATCATATTTTGGGAAGGGATGTAACTGCCATGGACACAGGGATTTCAACCTTTTTATGCTTTTTCTGGGGCCACAAGAAAAAATGATTGGCGTGATGCAAAAAAAAACCAGTCTTCAACAATGAATGCTCAATCAAAGTTGCATTGCTTATAATTGCACACCATGCATAACAATACATTGATAATTATGATTCAAGGGTCCCATGACTATTCAAACTGGAAGCCTTAAAACTAATAGACATACTTATTACTCAGATTAAAACAAAAGGACTTGGAACTAGCCAATGCGTTCATGGAGAGAATAAGAATGTATGCATTTGATGTCAAAGAGGAGATGTCCAGATATAAACCTAACCAATGGCCTTCCACAAAGAAATATTGATGGAAGAAGTGGTGAGTCTGACTTGAGGAAAACAGGTAGCTCCAGAAATAGGGCCTCCAAAGCATGTTCCGTGACATACATTAGACATTTCACTCAGACCACCACTCAAAATTTGGAATCTTGAGCATGGGAATGAGACCTCAATGACCAACTGCTGCAATTTCTCCCACAGAGTTAAATGTCCAATGAGATCCATCACTATATCTCCATTGGAAAGAAATGTGATGCATAAGGGAAATGGTCTTTGCTACTAGGATCATAGGGAAAGGGCTGGATGAATGAACTATAGATCCCCTATTAAGAATCATCCCAATATAAAACAATATAAAACCAAATTCTTATACCTGTAACATTTTACCCTGAATGCAAAGCTGAACTGTTTCATGCAGACAACAAGCATACAAGGAAAAAATGTAACCATGCCCTTGAAAATTTGAGAAGAGATGTGCACCTACTTGTTCATTGGTGAAGAAATAGCTATTTCTAAGTTCATGCATAGGTAAGGACTCAAACTGCGTGAGCTGAAAACTGCACTAATCAAGCCAAGATGAGGATAGTCATATGAATGTGCCGGTTCCCACCATGCAAGTATCGACATACTTTCAAGAATACTATTAATGCGATCACTTGTATATTATTAATGGTGCAAGTAAATACTAATAATTGTTTCGCCATGTTGCACCCACTGGAATATTACGTGATCATGGTCAATATAATTTCCCATTAGTAAAACATCATTTCTACTCAGATATGGGAATATTTTGGGTGGAACCATGCATCTCATCCAATGAGAAAGGGCATTTTGAGTAGTCCAGTTCCCTATAGCAACACTTCTAGGAAATTTTGTGCATGATTCAACACTGTTTTAACCCTCAAACAATAATAAAATAGAGTAAATCTCAATTTTGGGTGGTTTTAAGGTCATAATAACAACAAACAACAATATGGGCATGCCTAGGTTTTATAAATCAATTTCAAACCTGTTTTTGACTTCCTAACAATAATGGGCAGCGTAATCAACAAACCTGGGAAACCCATGAATGAAAAGGTAGGAAATTATGATTCAAAAGGACTAGATGGTAATGTCCTTCGGACTATGCATGCAAGTTGCTGTTACCGGAGAATATGTCAAAGTTTCTCTTTTCCTATTCTTTCTCAAATTAAATGTTGTGACAACTGCTTGAAGAAAAACATAAAGACTGAGAACCATTTATTACTTTCGCATACTAAGGAATAACAGAGAAGGTACATTAAGGGAATAATTACAAGAAAAATTGTAAATCTTTTTAGGCATGTTGGAAAAATGTCATTGGAAGTCTTGTAATAGATGACCATACATACAATCAACCAAGGTTTTGCAACATATTTATCATGAAGCACTATGTTTTGTAGATTAAATATAAAAAGAATATCCCTTCTAGTTTTGACCAACAAACTAAACATGATCTAGTGGTGGAAATGTTCACATTTCAACAGAAAATAATATGATGCCTAATTTACAGAAAGCATGATGCTCCTCAAAAGTCCTTGCAATTTTGACCAGGATCAAATTCCATTAGCCATTTCCAGCAGCCTAGGAATTGAATTGCGTTGGAGTATTGAGGAAATTTTCATTGTTGGTTGATTTATGATTAGATTGTGGATCCAAAGCATTGGATGTAAACTCTTGAAATGATTAGTAATAGTGAGGAAACTCTCATTCTAGGCATGTTTTTGTAGATCTCTATGCACTAAAACAAACCTAAGGGAAGATATAGGAAATGAAGTCATCAACAACAGCCCTACAACTATTAAGACATAAATTGCAGAACCATCAAGACACTCCTGTAGCAGCAGATTAATATTTGGGGAAGTGAAAAGAGTTTTTTTAGAAGCACTGGTTTAGGTCTGTGGACAAGAACAAAGGTTGATAACATAATGAACAAATGTGGAAAGTAGGAAACCCTCAATCTCCATACTTTGTAATAGTAACTAGGCCTCTCTTCTGGCAAGTACATGGTACCTAGGCTATAAAATTGGCCTCAAATAACAGATCTATGTTCATTCCAAAATTAAATCATATCATTTTCAAGCACCATAATCCAATCATAAAATAAAAGGGACTGTTGAAGATGCAAAGTGGTTGTAAGTGGCTACATAAAAGATTCGATCACTGTAATATCTACATTAAGATTCCAACAAACATACATAGTCAGTTTTATGATTGGATGAGTTTCACTCTTGGAGACTTGTCATCACTGCCCTCTTCATACCAAATACCTTCAATACCTACTATTGTGAATTTTAGATGAGGTCCTTCCATACTTATCTTTCAATGTTTCAAAAATAGGGTTTCTATCTCATTAAGGGAATCTTCCATAAATTAACCCTTGTTAGTATAATTTCCTTTGTTGATTTCTTAAAAAAACCTCATTTGAAAAGCAAGTGAAGTACCTTTTTAATCTACAACCTCAGGTTAATGTATTTAAGATCTGAAACTCTAATTACCCTAGTGGCCCTTGCTCTTTTTTTAATCCTTTATTTATTTTCCCTAGGGTTTCATGGATTTGTCCTAAATCCAAGTAGTGACTCCACTCTCTCTTTTATCTTGAATGGACCAATATCATTTATCAATCAAAACTTGAGATTCTATTTTAAAAACATGGGCAATTCATTGTTGAATTGTCCATGGCTTGTAAATAATGCCATTAAGGTTAAAATACACCATGATAAAATACTCATTACAGTCAACCATACTCACATGTATGTCATACAAGTGTTGGGAAAAAACCATCGAATTACCTTGAAGAAAGCATCACTCAAAACATATGAAACCAATTCTAGTAGGGTTGGATCAAGCTAACCAAATGCTCACGGGGGAAATTAAACATAAGGTAATTGGGACCTTTCATTTCACCTTGAACTAGAATTACTAAAATGAAGATTTGATTACAATCAAAGAAAAAAACCAAGCTAAGGAGAATCACATATCTTTTTTATGCACAATTGGGGGATCTTGGCTCAATATTTCAAGGATAAACCGTAATAGTTGTAAGGTCACAAAATTAAGTATATAAATAAAATACTTGAGGCATGAACGTATGGATACTCATAAGTACATTGATTGGCTACCTATTCCTGCCATTTTCGCAAATATGCATTATAGGAAGCTATGAGTTAAGACGAACTGTTATGCTTGATCTATTATTTTTCTGCAGAAAATAGTGATCACTGTTAAAGATTTGACATATTTATATGATGAGCTTCTAACAAATACATGATTTTCAAGTAAATTGATTCTATGTAGTTATATGTTCTTGTGATGAGTTCTTTATTGTGTGTAATGACAATTGTGATCAATCACAACATGAACCTATTACATAAAGTTTATGAAGGATAACACATTATGAAAAAATTGAGTTGTTCTTTTGTATAGTGTGTTTTGGGAGCATTTGCAAAGATTGTTGCATGGTAGGCTCTCCTCAAGGATTATTTGAGGTTTTACTTCTTGTTTGATGTGAGAGGGTATTCTTGGTACATATTAAACTATGAAGCCACAGCAGGACGCTAATTTATTTTCCTAAATCAAAGAGTTTGGA
Organism: Pseudotsuga menziesii; assembly: GCA_001517045.1. Taxonomy (NCBI): domain Eukaryota; kingdom Viridiplantae; phylum Streptophyta; class Pinopsida; order Pinales; family Pinaceae; genus Pseudotsuga; species Pseudotsuga menziesii. The sequence continues at coordinate 60,028 of LPNX010141238.1, forward strand.
GAGATCATTTTGTTCTCTATAGTTGTGTTGTTGTTGTCTAATAAAGTGTTTGCAAATGCATTTTGGTGTGATTGTTGTGGAAATAACATAACTATATTGTATGGTGGAGATTTATTTGGGAATACATGCATCAATCGATCACTATTGCGGCATATTTTTGAAGTGGGTGTAATTATTCCTAATCATAATTATGTAAAAGTAATAAGTTGTTTTTGGATTTAGAAACTGTTAGAATAATCAACCCATAGTTAATCACCTTAGACATTAATTAATCCAATTTTTGTCTTATTTTCCTAGTTTCCATATTCCACCTTATGCAAGTTGTCCTCCACACATCCAAAGTGGTCAAAATTGCTAAATTTGAGTCATGGAGCGCTTGGGAAACCACTTAGAATCAAATCTGATTTATTCCTGGCCTTCCTAGCGCATGTCTACTTTTTCTGCTTTATTGCCTTCTTTTTCTGAGTTTTGAGGCAATTGGGAAAGTTTGACTAGGTGAAGTTAACTTGTTTTTTGTCCTCATCATCCTCCACCATTTTATCCTAAGAAAAACATGTATGATTTGTCCTTCCATCATCTATTAGCTTTGCTAATTGATTTTTCCAATTCGTGAGCTCCTAGATAGATTTGGAAACTGCTTTATGCACCTATGGGGGATTTGATTAGATTTAGCAAGCCTTCTTTTGACCAAATTCGAATGGCATCCTTATGCATTCGAATCTCTCATGTAATTATTTATTGTGGCAGCCTATGAATTCACAGGGTTGGCTATTATACACTTATTCAATACATATTAGTGTTCTGCTCCATATTCGGTCTCCTTTGTGTGTAATTTGCATGTGTAATTAGCAATTTTTTGTGAGTGTAATTGTTCTAACACCTGGGTTCAATTTCCACATGGTATCAGAGCCTTTGTAGATCGATTTCTCTCCTTCCAATTTTTTATTGCAAGTTTGACATCATTGACTGGGAGCATTCTGCTGACTGAAGGGACAATTTCTGAGCTATGGATCAATCTCAGAAGATCATCTTGACTCCATTTAACTTCTTTGAATGGAAAGCAGAGATGGAGATACTGTTGAGAGTGAAAGGCCTCTATAGAGTGACTATGGCAACAGAAGCAGAGCCCAATGCAGCTGCAGAGAAAATTAAATGGCATAACAGGAAGGATGAGGCCTATGGTCTCCTGTGTCTGAGCATATCCGGAGACCTCCTTTTCCATCTTAATGGATTGACATCACCAAATGAAGTATGGGAGAAGCTTGTTGATATTTTTGGTAAGACAGATGAGATGAGGGGACATCAAATTGAAAATGAATTGATCTCCTTGAGTCCCAATAGCTTTGAATCCCTGCAACTCTATTTTTCCAAGTTCAAAGCCCTTGTTTTGCAGCTAAAACAGTGTGGGATCGAAAAGAAGGAGTAGAAAATAGTTTTGGCCATACTCTTGAAGCTTGGCCCTGACTATTCAGTGTTTGTCTCAACCTTCCATGCCACAAAGTTGACATCCCAAGCCTGGAAAATTCCTAGCCTTGCAGATTTCATGGAATCTCTCACACAAGAACAAGATAAATTGGTTATGATGGGCACCATCAAACCTTCCAAAGACCAAGCTCTGGTTGCTGGAGATTCAAGGGTGGATTCAAAAAGCAAGAAGAAAGCTAAGAAGCCACCTGAGCAAAAGAGAGACAAGAACAAGTCTCTAGAGGAGCCCCAAGGTTCCAAGAAGAACCCCCAGAAGAAGAAGAACAAAGGAGAAATGAGCAAGTGCGCATACTGTAGTAAGGGCAATAATCTTGAAAGCTCCTACATGAATAAGCAAATTGACATGCTGACCCAACTCCTGGAGAAGAATGGCATCTCCCTTCCTGACAGCTCAAAGAAGAGGGAAGGAGGATCAAATTCAGAAGACAGAGAGAGAGTTCATGCATTGGTTGCTGGCACATCAAGCTCACCTAGTTTCATCATTGATTTTGGAGCTTCAAGACATATGGTTTCGACCAAGGAGGCATTCACCTCACTTGACATGTCGAAAGGTCCACCAATTGTATTGGGAGATGACTCTCTCACTGAAAGTTTGGGCAAAGGGAGGATTGATCTTGACCATGGTAAGTTCAGCAATGTATTGTATGTTCCAGGTCTTGCCTTTAACCTCTTATCAGTGTATCAGATGACCCACACATGGTATCCAAAGAAGGTCATATTCTCCCTTAATGAAGTTGAGATCACAGAGATCTCAAGTGGTAAAGTCATTGCAAAAGGAGTTGCAAATCACATTTTGAAGGTATACATGTTCTCACACTTCCTACCCTACTCAAACCCCTCTGCGCTTCTGATTCATGCTAATGAGGCAAGCAAGCTTTGGCATGAAAGATTTGGCCACCTCAATTACAAGTATTTTTCTGATCTTAGTGAAAAAAATGGTCATAGGGTTACCAAAGATTAAGTTTTCCAAAGGAGTCTGTCAAGGTTACATCTTAGGAAAATACCCAGAGCATAAATTTGAGAAAGCTAGTCATGAGAGAACCTCTGCACCTCTTGAGTTGATCCACAGTGATGTTGCTGGCCCATTTCCTCATATGTCAATGATTTAGGAAACATATGCATTGACATTCATAGATGACTTTTCCAGGTATTGATGGGTTTACTTCTTGAAACACAAGTCTGAAGTTTTTGGCCTCTTCAAAGTCTTTAAGGCTTTGGTTGAAAACCAGTCTGGGAAGAAACTCAAGGTCCTTAGGTCTGACAATGGTGGTGAGTATGTCAAGTCTGAGTTCATTCAATATTGTGCAGATGTAGGTATTCAGATGCAACATTCTATCCCTTACACACCACAACAAAATGGTGTTGCTGAGAGGAAGAACATATCACTGAAAGAGATGGCAACATGCATGATGGAGGCTAAGACTTTGCCACCAAAGTTTTGGGCCGAAGCTATAAACTATGCAGCCTATATCCAGAATAGGGTGCCTCATAAACAACTTGATGGTATGACTCCTTTCGAAGCATGGAGTGGGCACAAGCCAGATGTGACCCATTTCAGGATTTTTGGCTCAAGGGATTTGGCTAGAATTCCAACTGAAAAGAGGAAGGCTTTGTAGCCCCAAAGCCAAGAGTGTCTATTTGTTGGATACTCTAAAGATTCAAAAGGGTACAAGATGATCAATTTGAGCACAAACAAATCCTTCATTGAAAGAAGTGTTCAGTTCCAAGAAGAACCTTTAGCAACAGTGGAAGTTGGAGAATCCTCTTCACCGCCAGAACCATTGAATGTAAGTGAAGAGATAGTTGAACTTGTTGATTCTGATATGTCTGATAATGATGATTTAATTGCAGATCCTAACAGTCCTACAAGACCAAAATGGGTAGCAAATACCATTCATGAAGCTGGAGAACTAGCTGAAAATCCTAATGATCCTAGGAGGACTAGATCTCAGTTTGAGAATGCTCTGTGCATGAAAGATCCTATGTTTGCAAAGAAATGCAATCTGATGGTTGAATCAGACCCACAGACATATGGATATGTAGCAACTGATCCAATATGGAAAATTGCCATGAAAGAAGAGTTCAGCTCACTCCAGAAGAACAACACTTGGGAGCTGGTTGGTCTTCCCCCAGGGAGGAAGCTAGTTCAATGTAAGTGGGGTTACAAAACCAAATTTGATACCGATGGTTCACCTCTAAAATACAAGGCCATATTGGTAGCCAAGGGATGCTCATAGGTACATGGCATAGACTACAATGTGACCTTTGCACTAGTGGCAAAGATGGACTCCATCAGGCTAGCCTTAGCCATTGCAGCTTCGAAGCAGTGGGAGGTACACCACATGGATGTGAAGTGTGCTTTCCTAAATGGAGATATCACTAAAGAGATTTACATGCAGTATACTCAAGGATTTGCTACTAATCCATCTCTTGTATGCAGGCTAAAGAAGTCATTGTATGGGCTTAAGCAAGCCCCCAGGGCTTGGTATGCCAAGATTGATAGCATTCTGCTATCACTGAATTTTGTTCGATGCAAGCCAGATCCAAATATCTATTTGAATCTGATTCATGGTTCATTAATGATTATTGTTTTGTATGTTGATGACCTTCTCATTACAGGAAGCTCAAAGGATGAAATTGCCTCCTTGAAGGATGCAATGAACCATGCATTCTCAATGATTGATTTGGGCTTATTGAGCCAATTCTTGGGGCTCGAGATTGCTCAAACCAAACAAGGAATAAAAGTACATCAGTCCAAGTATGCCTTGGATTTGATGAAAAAATTCAACATGAAGGATTGCAAGCCAAGCAAGACTCCTTTCCTTTCAGGAGTTAAGCTTGAAGAAGCTGATTCTTCACCTATGGTAAACAATACACTGTATAGGAAATTGATTGGATGTTTGCTGTATCTTACACATACTCAACCTGATATTTCTTATGCAGTAAGTGTGGCTTCTAGATACATGGATCAGCCTCATGAGATCCATTGGAGAGTATCCAAAAGGATCCTTAACTTTTTTTAGGGAAGAAGGACTCATGGGATCTTCTACAAAGCTAAATCTGATCTTGATTTGATTGGGTTTACTGACAGTGATTGGGTAGGTGACAACACAGATCGAAATTCAACATTAGGATATGTGTTCATGCTTGCTGAAGGACCAATCAGCTGGTCAAGCAAGAAACAGAGTGCCATTGCACTCTCATCTATAGAAGCAGAGTACAGAGGAGTTGTAAATGCAACAACTCAATGTTTATGGTTGCAGGGGTTACTTGGTGAGTGTGGCTTCGAATCAGAATAATCAAATACTATCTATTGTGATGATCAGAGTACCATTAGAATATGCAATGATCCAGTTCAGAGACAGAGAACCAAAGACATTGAGATCCATATGCACTACATCAGACAGCTTGTGCATGATGGCACCATTCACCTACTCTTCTGTTCATCTTCAGAACAAGTAGCAGATATCTTCACCAAAGTTTTTTGTGAGAAGACATTCAGCAATCTCAAATCACTGCTGGGGATTGCTGATCATGCTGTGAAGCATAAGTGATGACAATATTTCCAAATTTTGTTTTACTGTCCATGTTTAAGGGAGGATTTTTCCCACTGGGTTTTTGCCTCTTTCCTTGGTTAAATGGACATGTAGTATGTAAAGGGTGACTAAGCCTTGTTGCTAGGCCCTATAATTTTCTGATATTTTACTCATAATTCAGGCTTAAGGGGGGGTGTTAGAATAATCAACCCATAGTTAATTACCTTAGAAATTAATTAATCCAAATTTTGTCTTATTTTCCTAGTTTCCATATTCCACCTTATGCAAGTTGTCCTCCACACATCCAAAGTGGTCAAAATTGCTAAATTTGAGTCATGAAGCACTTGGGAAACCACTTGTAATCAAATCTGCTTTATTCCTGGCCTTCCTAGCACATGTCTGCTTTTTCTGCTTTATTACCTGCTTTTTCTGAGTTTTAAGGCAATTGGGAAAGTTTGACTAGGTGAAGTTAACTTGTTTTTTTCCTAATCATCCTCCACCCTTTTCTCCTAAGAAAAGCATGTATGAGTTTTCCTTCCATCATCTTTTAGCTTGCCTAATTGATTTTTCCAATTCGTGAGCTCCTAGATAGATTTGGAAACTGCTTTATGCACCTATGGGGGATTTGCTTAGATTTAGTAAGCCTGCTTTTGACCATATTCGAATGGCATCCTTATGCATTAGAATCTCTCATGTAATTATTTATTGTGGTAGCCTATGACTTCACAGGGTTGGCTATTGTACACTTATTCAATACAAATTAGTGTTCTGCTACATATTCAGTCTCCTTTGTGTGTAATTTGCATGTGTAATTGGCAATTTTTTGTGAGTGTAATTGTTCTAACACCTGGGTTCAATTTCCACAGAAAATTTGGTTGGTGGCTGAGTTAGATTAATGATCTATTAAATTCAACCCCAATCTTTGATTTTTTTTGAATAATGTTCTTTGACCCTTCTATAGCAAGTTAATTATTAATTTAATCTACTTCTCTTGTTTTGATCTTGTAATTGAAAAGGGTCACTAGCACCATCATTGCACTATGTTTCCTTGCAGCACTAAATTCAGGTCCTGTTAAAGATGAGAAAAGAGGCTCAACTACTTTTGTAGTTGATGTTTCGTTTTCAATGTTGTTGTTATCTTCCAATATATGAAGTAATTCTTCCATCACAACAGATAAAGAGTCTTGTGATTCTAGAAGAATTTCTAGTATGTTTTCAACCACCTTATCTTTAATCATATAAAGATTTAAAGTGGTCTATGTTTTCCTAACTTTTCCAAGGAATTTATAACAATCTCATGAAGAGGATAATTCCCACCAAACATAAGTTCAAAAAGTGGAACAACAAAACCATGTGTAGTAATAAGCTCTAGCAATTGTTCATCATTTAATAGGTTATTTAGAGCACAAACTACAACATCATCGGTTGGACTAAACTATGTAACAATAAGAGAAACAAGAGGTTCACCACATCTTGTTGCAACTAATGTAGAGATAATTCTTGTATTTCAAAAAAAAACACAATACAAATCTACAACATACTCTTTCATCTCCATAGAGAAATTAGAGAAGATAATTCAGCATAACACATCCACTAAATTTGTTTCAACATCAGTAATTGAAAGTGCTCTTGAGGATTTTCAAACAATAACCTAATAAATGCACCAATTGGGGTAGATTGTTAATTTTTTGACCTGGATCTAAGAATTTATGACGATGGATAACCATACTAGTTGATTCCCCAACCTTTTTATGGTTTGTTGAGAAAATACCTCCCAAATCTCTTTCTACCATGTATCTTGATCCCCTAGTACCCAAGCATAATACTGCAACTAGCTGATTGACAACTCCAACAGAAGATTCAGGCAGCCATATCTCAGAACTACCAAAAAGAATCCATAATAACTCTTCCGGTGATGATTTGTCTATAGAATCTTGAGGACCAAGAGAGATATATTTTTCTAAATATTTTATAGCCACATAGATATATTTCAAGTTGAGTTAAAATCCCTATCATTAAGGAAGGAGTGCTTGAATAAGTTGGAATGGGCTCCAATAGTTCAACAAAGGCAAGTATATAATTTTGGGAAGTTGCACCAACATTCATATAATCAACTTTGAACTACCATTGTAGAGCTACATTTTCTGGTTTGTGTACCAATGAGAATTCCTCAGATTGTTTTGTAAGTTTAGATATTTTTGCTTCAACACAACCAAGTAAAGGTATAATTCCACCACCAACAACAAAATTATCTACAACAAGCAATGTACCTATATTGTCATTACGGATCAGATTAGCTAGAGCTTGTGCTTCAATGTATTTATTATTTGTAGTGTCATCAAATTTCAGTAAAGTTGCAAGTTCAAGAATGGATCACGTTGTTGAAGGTGGATGAATTATATGCCTATCTTGAAATAGAATAATTAGAAAAAGAACACACACCTATATACAATCGTTTTCTACAGTGTCAGTCATCTCAACAAACTATTTCACACTTGTCAATAAGTATAAACATAGATGCTTGTATGCCTTAGAGATCCATCAGAAAATGTTTTTGGTGATCCCCAAAGGAAATTTAACCACCAAAAATGAGATGTAGACATAGTTTAAAATACACAATCCAAACAAAGAGGAAACTTGAGTTATAGAAGCAAAGAATGTGCACATTGGGAATTGCAACGATGAAACACATAATTGGCCAATGGCAGAGAAAAAATATAGAGTTATCTTGAAAAAAACTTTAACTAGTGAGTGTGACCATACCTGCAATCTAAAATATTTATTCGATGTACACAATGCAAGCCCATAAACGTTGAACTTGAACCACGATTCATGAATAATGTTAACCTTGAATGCCGAAAATTGAATCGGAATCCTTTCTATCTATGTTGATGCATATCGATTCTTTGAGTGGGTGACTCCTTGTTAAAGAAAGGCATTTTATAGGGACGAATAGAAGTGTATATGTGCTCAATATTGCTAGAAATTAGGGTGAGCCAATGGTCTGGGTCGAATTCGGTTGGAAATTGAGGGAGAGCCATAGATCCCACTCATTTTTTTAGAAATCGGGGCGACCTGCTAACCAGAGGATTTTTGTAAAAATCAAGGGTGACCCAAAGATCTAGGTCAAATTTGGTTGGAAATCGAGGGCGAGCCATAGATCTTGTTGTTTTTTTTTATAGAAATCGGGGGTGACCAAATGAATTTGTTTACAGAGATCGGGGGAGACGTGAGGAATTTGGGAGATCAGGGATTTATTTCATAGGGCTATTTAGGTGAAATGGATTATTTTATTAATAATTAGTGGATGATTTTAATATTTTATAAAAAAATGTTTTAATATACTAAATTCACCCAACAAAAAAATTAAACTCCTTTAAAATCTCCCACGGGATATAATTCACCCCTAAAAAATCATTTCTGTTGATTACTCAATATTTGTTTCGACCTTCCATGCCTCCAAATTGACAACTAGAAATTGGAATATGCCTTCCCTGGCCGATTTCATCGAATCCTTGACTCAAGAGCAAGACAAACTGATCTTGATGGGAACCATCAAACCTTCCAAAGATCAAGATTTGGTTGCTGGAGATTCCAAGGTGAATTTCAAAGACAAGAAGAAGGATAAGAAGCCTCTAGATAAAAAACAAGACAAGTTCAAGTCTTAAGAGGAGTCCTCAAACTTCAAGAAGAAGAACTTTCAAAAGAAGAAAGGTAAAAGTGAAGGTATCATGTGCGCATATTGTGGTAAGGTATTTCATCCCAAGAGCTCTTGCATGAAGAAGCATATAGATATGCTGACTGAAATCTTGGAGAAGAACAACATCTCCCTCCCTGGTGGATCAAGTAAGAAGGAAGGATGATCCGGTTTCAATGACCAAGAGAGAGTTCATGCCCTGGTTGCAAGCACTGTAATATATCCTTCCTTTATCATCAATCCTGGAGCTTCTAGGAACATGGTTTCAACAAAGTAATCCTTCTCATCTCTTGATTATTCGAAGGGGCCTAATATTTTGCTGGGACATAACATAGAAACTGAAAGTAAGGTTAAAGGTAGCATTGATTTTGACCATGGTTCCTTCAATAATGTTTTGTATGTCCCAGGTCTTGCTACCAATATCTTGTTAGTCTACTAGATGACTCACACTGGGTCTCCTAAGAAGGTTTTTTCTCTCCCAACGAAGTTGAAATCTCTGATATAGTAAATGGTAGAGTCATTTCTAAAGGTTTTGTGGATCATAGTTATAAAGTCTATAGGTTCTCACACTTCATGCCTTTCACTAACCCCTCTTCTCTCCTCACACATGACAATGAAGACATAAAAATTTGGCATGAGAGGTTTTCTCACCTAAACTATAAATACCTTTCAGATTTGTGTGAAAAATATTTGGTTTCAGGTTTGCCAGAGATAAAGTTTTCCAAAGGAGTCTTTCTAGGTTGCATTCTAGGAAAACATCAAGAGCATAACTATGAGAGAGTTAGTCATGATTGAACCTAAACACCTCTTGAGCTCATCCATAGTGAAATTGCTGGTCCCTTCCCTCATATGTCCATGAGTCAGTCTAATTATGTCCTTACCTTCATAGATGAACTTTCCAGGTAGGGGTTACTTCCTTAAACTCAAGTTTGAAGTTTTGGACCACTTCAAGGCTTTTAAGGCCTTGGTTGAGAACCATTATGGGATGAAACTCAAGATCCTCAGATATGATAATGGTGGTGAATATGTCAAGTTTGAGTTCATTAATTATTGTGAAGATGCAGGTATCCAGATGCAACACTCTATTCCCTACACACCTTAGTAGAATAGTGTGGCTGAGAGGAAGAATAGAAGCCTCAAGGAGATGGCTACTTGGATGTTGGAGTCCAAGACTTTGCCACCAAATTTTTGGGAAGGAGCTATAAACTGTGCATCCTACATCCAGATCAAGGTGCCACACAAGTATCTTGATGGAGTTACTCCTTTCGAATCTTGGAGTGGGTATAAACCAAATGTGTCTCATTTTAGGATTTTCGGCTCAAGAGCATGAGCTAGAATTCCACTAGATAAAAGGATGGATTTGGAAAATCAAAGCCTAGAGTTCCTATTTGTTGGGAATTATAAATATTCCAAATGGTACAATATGATTAACATGAGCAATAAAAAATCATTCATTGAAAGTAGTGTTCAGTTTGAAGAAGAGCCTATGGTAGAAACATAAATTGGAGAGTCCTCCTCACCTCCTCCACCTTTGGTTGTAAGTGAAGGAACTAATGAACTTTATGCTTATGATATGTCTTATAATGATGATTTAACTGCAAATAAAAACATCCCCACAAGGCCAAAGTGGGAATAAAAGACCATCCAAGCAGACGGTGAACTAGCTGGGAATCCTTGTAGAAATTTTGACCAGCAATAGATTAATTTCACTCACAACAAATTACAATTGATCATGCAAATTGTCAACAATGGAGACTGAAAATGGAGTTGTAACACAAAATTATATTAACTCAGTGTACAATAGCCAACCCTGTAATATCATAGGCTGCTGAATAAATAGAATACATGAAGAAATCAAATGCATGAGGAAGCATCCAAATCTAGCATAAAGCAGGCTTACCCAAAATAGGCAAATCCCCCATAGGTGTAAAAAGCTGATCCCAAATCTGTCATGAGGCTCACGAATTGGCAAGGGCGCATGGGAAAGCTAATGAGTGGTGAAATGGCAGCTCATACATGCTTTTGCATGGAGGAAAGAGTGGAGGATGAAAGGGGAATAAAACAGGTTCAGCTCACCTAGTCTTGCTTTCCTTATGTGCTTTAAAAACTGAAAAAGCAGTCAACAAAGCAGAAAAAGAAAAAGGGTGCCTAGGAGGCCAGGAATAAAGCAGATTTGATTCCTAAGGCTTTCCCAAGCGCTACATGAGTCAAAGATGGAAAGTTTGACCTCTATGGATAGGCAATTAGC
>LPNX010141238.1:74862-95601 GCA_001517045.1 Pseudotsuga menziesii
CCCGAATTGGCAAGGGCATATGGGAAAGCTAATGAGTGGTGAAATGGCAGCTCATACATGCTTTTGCATGGAGGAAAGAGTGGAGGATGAAAGGGGAATAAAACAGGTTCACCTCACCTAGTCTTGCTTTCCTTATGTGCTTTAAAAATTGAAAAAGCAGTCAACAAAGCAGAAAAAGTAGAAGGGTGCCTAGGAGGCCAAGAATAAAGCAGATTTGATTCCTAAGGCTTTCCCAAGCGCTGCATGAGTCAAAGATGGCAAGTTTGACCTCTATGGATAGGCAATTAGCAACTTGAACATGGTGGGACTCATGAACTAGGCAAATAAGACAAAAATAAATGACTTAATGTCTAAGTGGGTAATACTATGGGTTTGATTATTCTAACAATCCTAGAGATTCTAGGAGGACAATATATTAGCTTGAAAGTGCCCTTTCTGTCAAAGATGATTTCTTTGATGATAAGTGTTTTGTAATGATTTAATCTGATCCAAAAACATATGAATATTCATGTGAATACCAATATGGAAAAACAACCATGAAGGAGGAATTTCGTTCGCTCTAAAAGAATGACACATGGTATCTAGTCATTCTCCCCCTAGGGAGAAAGCTAGTCAAGTGTAAGTGGGTTTTCAAAAATAAATTTGCTGCTGATGGTTCTCCTATGAAGTATAAATCAAGGTTGGTGGCCAAGGGATTCTCCCAATTCCAAGGCATTGACTACAATGAGATTGTTGGCCACTTTTCCCCACTCGCGCGACCCAGGTTTTGCACAGCCCGTCGATCCAACAACTACTCGAGATATCGGCCTGATAGAGCAAGCCCCATCAAAAACATCTACAAAGCAGGCGCAGTCTCACCTGAGATATCTCATAGATGGGTAACCACCGAAACCATGTTTCCACGATTGTCAGGGAAGTATAGTCCCTTGTCTCGCAGCCAAGGAGCTCAATGAAGGCAGTAGGATGGATGGTCATAGGTTTCAATTCTGCGTGATTGAGAACAACTGTATGTCATCGTGCGTGACATGAATTTCCTTTCCATCTCACAGCTAGCGCAACTCATGTGGCTGAGCTGATTCACGTCAATTGGCTCTACGACTTAAGTCAATATTCATAACAGGAATTATACATAATGATATATGTACAGTTTCAATTCAACAAGGCATTCTGTTCATCCATTTACCAATTGTAAGAAACTAACAGAGATTGAAACACATTTAATATTATATGAAAAGCAACTAGTAATCAATCACATAAACATTCACCACATCAACTATTCATTCAGACACAAGAAATAACATGGAAACCCATCTGGGAAAAACCACCAAGGTGCTCTTCATCTGGCATGAGAAAGGATATAGCACCTTACAATCTGTGAGATGTAGAATGATCTTGAGATGTCTTTAAGTTCAGACTAATAGTTCTCATGCTCTCTGTCTTATTCCTCCTAATATACTACTACTACTTATAGATCCGCACACAGCTTGGATCGAATTTCCTATCATCTGCACCGCTCTAGCAGAGCTTTCCCATTGCACTATTCTGATTGCCTCCTGTAGATTCCTTATTACCTTTCTCTTAGACCTGTTCTCTACAATTGTATATATAGATCTCACCTATCAGACCTATTCCATAATTATGACTAACAAAAAGCAACATTCTAACTATTAAATCTCTCCTATTTATACTAATTTGCATGGCCACGTAGGGCCAAATGCATCTCGACAGTCTATTACCCATCACCATCAGCCACCCCTCTGGTTACAGCTGTGGTGATCATGAATTGACATGAGGAACAATCGGCTTGAATTACAAATATCTTCTCATATGTGCATAGCTGTAGGCTTACGCCGATTTATATGACTATGATCTAGATTTTTCATTTGTTGCTTTACGACCATTTTCCACTTGCGCGCTTGCCATTCCTTTGCTGCGCACCTCTCTAATATTCCTACGTGGGTCCTCTGGTACCTTCACGATCTTCCCTTTCTTCCATCGCACGCACGACATATCTTCTTCGGTTCTGCGCGTGATTTTCTTTGCTGTACTCATTTCCCAAGCCAACAGGCCCCCAACACTCACCTGTGGCTCGTCCCGAACCGCTAAGAAAGGGATATCTAACAGTCGACACCTACAGTGCATCTTTTCCAAAACTTCTCCTTTTTTTTGACTTGGGCTTATACGACTTCCTCTTCATCCTGTTCTGATAAGTCGATGCCCATAGGTTTGTTCTGGATCTGGTCTGGGATTTCTTGATGGCGCTCTTGATGCTCTACTTCGTGTTCCTACGTGCCTTTATTTGTGTTTTGCTCTTCTTCTCCTACGGCTTCTCTTAGTTCTTTTGTGATCACCACTGCGGCTATATGTTTCTCCGCAAGCTGTTCTGCATTGCCAACGTTTTGCTGGAACTGGGCTAGAATAGGTGTAAGCCATTCTATCTCCTGGCAAGCTTCATCTGCCTGCTGTTCAAGTTCCTGCACTCTACTGCTACTTGGGTGTTCTAATGAGGTACTATCCAGTGCGTGAGTGAACTCGTGGATTCGCTGCTGAACTGACTGAATTAAATTTGTTATCCTTTCAAATTCGACTTGTTGTTCAGCCGTTTCCTTATTGCGCATGCTTTCTTGGTTGCACAAGGTTTTGGCCTTTTTGAGGAGCTCCTTAAGCTTAGTGCCCCTGGCTATTTTCTCCTTAATTGGAAGCTTCTTAATCTTAGCTTTTAGTGCCAATATTTGTAAGTCTGCTTGCCGCGCTTACTTGGCAAGTTCTTCTGCCACCGCATCATCGATGAGTTGTTCCCATGTTGTAGCAATTGCTTCCATTGCTTCTGCACAGATGCTCTTGGCTTTCCTCAGCCGAGAAACAACTTGAGTTTCCAATTGCTAACTTTGCTGCAGCACTTCCAGGGGCGTGCCGGGCTGCGGGTTGGTTTTCATCTCCTACATCTGCTTCTGGAGGTCTACAAATAGCTTGGATAGACATCCCAATTGATGCATCGGTTTGAACTCATCCTCTGCTTCCTAGTTGAAGAGTTGTGTCCCTGCCTTCTTTATTGCTTATTCTAGCGAAGCTTGCCTCTGGGATTGGGTTACCAGATCTACTCACTGGCGGTTGATAACTTGTTTTCTCTCCCTTTCTTTCCTGGTTGCCTTAGTTGTCTGATATGCAGCTATATTTTCTTGGATTCTAATTTCTGTGGCAGCAACCTGTTGAATAGAGTATATCTGTGGCAAAGTTAACTTTGAAAAATTTAAAATCAATGTGTCAAAGTTATGGAGACTTGCCCTGTTTTCTTCGCCTTTCTTAGACAATGCCTCTGCAAGCATTTCTATCGTTAGGGACGGGAGCATTAATGGCACTGCTAAGGCATTTGATTAGGTGACACCATAGGTTCCAGCCTGCATGGTGTCTCACACTTCGGTGACAGTTTGCACGAGTTGGTTAACCTTTGTGGTGATGGCTACTGTCCAATTGGTTTGCCTGGTCATGAGATTTACCAAATTTTTCTCTGTAACTTCGACAACGGCGTTGCGCAGAAGGGTTAAGACCGCATTTGGTATGTCCTTGACATGGGCCCAGATAACCTTCTGCCTCTTGCTATACATGAAGCTTAGTGTGTCTTCGTCTTTCTCCTCTTGCGTGGGATGCTTGCCCCTCTTTTTCCTGGCTTGCTCAGCGCTTAATTCCTCACTCATAGTAGGGCTGTCTAGGTTGGAATTGGGTAGATCACGCTCATCTTCTACTTCATCTTCTTAGGAGCCATTTTGGCATTGGCGCCATGTTGGTTTAGTTTCTCTGGTGGATTCTCCTGTGGTACTTACTGTCGTGTAGGTACCTTCTCATGATGGGTAAGCCATTCCTCAAGCCAATCTTTGATTTCTCGTTCAATATCTGCATCCTTGAGGATGAAGAATGTTGGAAGCGCTTTCTTTTTGGGGTCCCCACGCGGTTGCAAGATGATGTTGTGTTGTGCTGCATGGAATTGAATGCATGGATACTTTGCAACCATTGTAGGAGTCATCTGGTACTGCACACGCACAATTTGCTGGAGCCTTTCTCCCTGTAGGAAAAATGTAATCCTGGCATCAGTATTGTGCTTGTTGTCCTTATGGTCCTAGAGGTTCTGGTAAGGCTTTCCAAGGAACTCTATGGGGATATCCATAGGATGATAGTCTAGTGGCAGAGCCCATACGGCAAAAGAAATTAAAATTAAGTTCTAGAAGAAGTGAAACTTAGCTGTGGGTTGTTCCTGTGCTTCTCGTGCATCATCTAGCAGATCATTCAAGAGGAACTGGGACCAGTTAATGTGCACACACTGTGTACATTTTTCTGCAAGTTCTATTGTTGCGGCCGTGCACTTAGCTGACCTCATCTTGTGCATGAACTTGTTACACAAGATCTTTGCTGCTGCTTGCACAACACTATCCTCAATGGAACAGAGGAGAAAACCATTTCCACTGCGGAGGAACTGGTACTTATCCTTCATATCATTTTTGTCTATATTTTCCCCCTCATTATGTAAGTATGGGGCTGGGTTGAGTCCATTCCCTGATAGACTTGTAATGGCCGAAATCAAGTCCACCGTCACCTCATATGGTTTGTTCAACCAAAGGTAGCAACCAGGGAAGCACACAAGCAACTACTTAACATACATTCCAACTGGCCCAAAGCGGTTGAAATGGGGCATAAGGAGCAGGTTTAATATACCGGACTGTTCTAATCCATGTGCATACTCTAGTGTAGAGACAACATTTGCCTCCAGCGGTTGGCCGACTTTTATGACCATGAATTGATCTCTGGAGATGTCTAGCTTCTGAGTGTCATAGTCTTCAAAATTTAATACCTAAATCTTGGTCATGATGGAATCCTGGGGTTTTGTGCTGTCCTGGGGTTTTGTGATGCCCTCTGGAATAGTGGGTTCTTCTAATAGCTTTGGAATGTTCACCGTTACTGCTACGACACCGGGCCTCCTGGGCAATACATAGGGCGGTAGCAATTTCTTCTCTTCTTCAATGAGCTCTACTTCCGATGATGATGGCCAAATGGGGTTGGCTCTATGAGATTTGGGTATTTTTGCTACAGGGCTAGAGGAACTTGGGGGATCGAAATTCAAGGATTGCACGATGAAAAAATCTTGGGCTCCCGTTGGTTGCACTAGTGGTCATGGGGCATTTATCTCTGTGAGCTGACTCCCTGCTTGTGATCGATGCGTCAGACTCTGTAGTAGATTTTTGATGATCCTCGGTATCGGTACTACTTTTGAATTTTCCTGGGTCTTCTTCATCTTCTTGGGAGGCCAAAACAGTTCAAACTGTCCTTACTGGAGTGCTCACTTTTGCTGAAATATTTTACTGAGTAAGGTCTTCAGCTTTGAGGGATGGCTCGGTCTGTGCAGCGGGCTCAGCTCTTTGGTTTGCTAGTTTGTCAAAGTTATGTAAGGTTACACGACCGAGGGTAATTACTGCTCATAGGTGACGAGGATTTAAGATGACTGGACAGAGTGAAGGACCCTCTGGCGGATCACATAGGCTCGTCCTTTGCATGCTTAAGCTCCACTATGCATTTGTCAGGGAAGTTAAGGGAAATCTACCAGATGGGACCAAAAAGTCCACCGCCTTTCTCCTTAGACCTGTCGCTTTAATGCTATTGAATTTTTAGTGGTGCTAGATCTTTTTTTCAATTTCCCATGCCCTTACCGGCTGTCAGTGCCTGCTAGATGTCTGCCACTTTTGGACAGCTACCTTTTCCAAAAAAATCTTTTTTTTGTTTGTTTTTGTTTTTGTGCATCACGACTTTATGGGACCGTGCCATAGTCGTCGCGATACAATTTTATTCGACTACCATTGATCATGCCTGCTACCGGTGTTCCATATAGCTTATGTAGTTTTACTGCACCTGCTTCAGTAACATGCGCAACTACGTATGGACCTAACCAGTGGGTTTTGAGCTTACCCGGATGCTTGAGAAACTTACTATCATACATCAGAACAAGTCCACCAACCTTGAACTACTTTATTGTGATGTGGCGGGCATGCCATGCTTTCTGCCGTTGCTTTTCCACATTTTGATGGAAGCCTGCAATAAAACAGTCTTCATCCATTTGAACCAATTGCGCCATCCTCTCTTCTATAGCGCCAGTATCTGTCATCTCTGTTATCACAACAATTCGTAGGCTCGGGACAATATATTCCATGGGAATGAATGCTTCTTGTCCATAGACTAAATAGAAAGGGGTGTATCTAGTTAGTCATTGGCATGTTGTTCTATAGGCCCATAATACCGTTGAGACTTTTTGTTCCCAGTAATCTCTGTCGACATTGCATACCTTGGTCAACGCATTCTCGAGCACCTTATTGAATGCCTCAACAGTTCCATTTGCTTGAGGATGGTAGGGTGTTGTTTTCTTGTGTTGGATTTGGAATTATGCAGTCAGTTCAACAATTAGCTTATTACAAAATGTGTTCCTTTGTCATTGATTAGGATCTTGGGATAACCAAATCTTGTGACGACATTCTCAAATATGAAGTGGGCCGTAGTTGCAGCAGTACAATCTTTTACAGGTGTTGCCTCTTCCCATATTGTCAAGTAATCTGTAGTAGTGATGATATAATGCGCACCAGTCCATTTTCCCGGTGGACTGATAGGGCCAACAAAATCCACTTCCCATTTATTAAAGGACTGCAGTGTAACTTGTGGTGCAAGTGGCATTTCATCACGTCGCGATGGTTTCCCCATTCTTTGACGCTTATCGCAATTGTGACAGTATTTCCTTGTATCCATATGTATCGTTGGTCACCAAAGTCCAGCTTGAAAAATATTGCACACTATTGCTTTCCCGACATAGTGTCCTCCTAAGACACCCGCATGTGCTTCCGCCTTTACCCATTTTATTTCATGATCAAAGACACATCTTCACAGTATTTCATCCAGTCCCAACTTATAGAGCTGTCCCACGATTAGCGTGTAGTCTGAGGCCTTGAAAACTAGATGTTTCTTTTGCCATGTCGAATAATATTCAGGTGCATATCCTATATTTAGTAAGTGTATAATCGCATCGAATTATTTATTGACAACATCTATAGCAAATAGCTGCGCATTTGGTAAATTGTCCTCTAGGCTGGTGGGTTCCTCCCCACTTTCAATTCGTGATAAGTGGTCAGGCCCAACATTTGGTCCTCCTAGCTTCACAATGACTTCAAAGTCAAATTCTTGAAATAAGAGGAGCCACCGACAGATTTCCCGCCCCAACACTGGTTTATTGACCAGGTACTTTAGCATAGAATGGTTAATGAACATTTTGAAGTGTCCACCCAATAGATAATGTCTTAATTTTTGTAGCGCATAGACCATTGCAAGCCCTTATCTTTCAATTGTGGTATAATTTTTCTCTGCCGTTGATAGTTTCCTACTTGCAAATGCGATCAGGTGGTCAATTGCGCCATCTCCTGGTTGGGTTAAAACTATGCCAAGTGCAATCGATGATGTATCAACATGTACATGGAATTCTTTTTTCCAATCTGGAAATATTAATATTGGTGCAATAGCCATTTTACCCTTCAGTTTATCCAGACTCTCCTGGCAATTTTCATTCCACTCGAACTTGGCATATTTTTTTGGCAGCTTCTCCATTGGGGCAGTTATCTCTGCATACTCTCTTATGAATTTCCGATAATACCTAGTATGTCCCAATGTGGACTTGAGTTGCATGACTAATGTGGGTGGAGGCAAGTCTAGGATAATTGCTACCTTCACCAGGTCAACCAGGATCCCATCGCGACATACTACATGGCCTAGCAGTACACTGAATGGTGCATAGAATATACATTTTCTCAAGTTCAACGCAATTTGATATTGGCGACACCTCTCAAGCATCATGTGCATATTTTCAATATGGCCTCTTACCAGACCAAAGACCGTCCAGTCATCAAAGTATACTTCAAGAAAATTATGAATGAAATATTTGAAAGCAGATATTACTATTCTAGAAAAAATAGCAGGGGCATTTTTAAGGCCAAAGGGAATTACCATGTATTGGTAGCATCCCCATTCTATTACAAAGGTTGTCTTTTGTCGATCTTCTTTCACAATTCAGACCTGATGGTATCCTGAGAACCCATCTGTGAATGAGTGCATTTATTGTCCACCAACGCTTTCCAAAACCTCATCAGTGAAGGGTGTAGGGAAAAGATCATGCAAGCAGGCATCATTTAGTTTCCTCAGGTCGACATAGATTTTGACTTCACCTATCGCCTTCTTGTCCTAGATGAATATGGGGTTTATCCATTCCGATTCTTCAACTGGTTCAATAATTCCTGCCTCCAACATGTGATCCAGTTCTGCTTTTACTTTCTCCTTATTACGTGGGTTTAATCTGTATGGCCACTATTTCACTGGTCTTGCGTTAGGTTTGAGTGGAATTTCCATTTCACCCAAATCCCCTACTACCCCCTTCATTTCCTTGAAGTTTGTCGAGAATAGGTATTGAAATTCATGTAATAAATCAGTGATTTTCGGACTACTGTTTCTTCATCCCAGTAGTCTCCAATGTTGGAAAATTTTGGATTGTCCTCCGATCCAATGTTAACCTTTTTAATATTTAGTGGCTTAACAAACCGCTCACTGGAAATGCCACTTCCTTCTACCTCACATGATCCTTCTGATTCTAGAATATTGATGTTGGTCGGATCATCATCTGGGTCCCCAGAGAGATTATAACATGTCATCCAATGTTGGACTGTCTCACAACATTTGTGGGAATGCACAACACAAGGTTGAGAATACACAATCTCCAGTGGGATCTTAGTGAATATTTTCTCCTTAATAGTTTTCAACGCAATATCCACTGTAGGTTGTTCATCTACAAACTGGAATGTGTAAGTGAATTTCTGCGCAACTTCTTCCCATTCCTTTGTTTCCTGGTGCAACTCCATAGATGCATACCAAACTCATGGTGCCGTCTCAAGAGTATGGATGAAATGATGAACCCATTCCTAGCAAGGGTAGCTCAAGAATGCCATGGAACATTGTTCTAAGTGTTCGACAAGATCCAATAACCCCGTATATCTCTGGGTTGTAGTTGTAAGTTCTTCTCCAAACCTTACTTCTAGCAGCCTTCTGCAATGCGACCATTCAATTATGGTGTTCTTATGCATACCCCACCATCGTGCGGGCATATATTTCAATGCAAATTCTAGTGCAGACAGTCGTTGTGGCTCTGTTACCATTTCTTCAAATTCAGTCAAGAACGTTGCCAAGTTATGCAGTCCTTCATATGTGGGTAGTGGCCACGACTGAGTTCCTACTCATCTGACAGACTTAGTTATCCTGGCACATTTTCTCGATGAGACTTCATGCAATCGGTTCTTCCACTTCTCCAGTGCCTCTCCTGAGTCTGATGTACATGAACTATCACATTTCCAACTTAGGTTACCATCTGCAGTAGGATTAATATAGTCTTCCCGAAGGGTGGTTATATTTTAGATGGTGTCAAGGTGGTCACCATGCCCTTCGTTGAACATTGGTTCAACGTACCTTGGTCCTTCTAGCGGGTCAAGGGGTGCAACAACCCACATTTCATCATCTTCAAATGATAGGATCCTTCTTTTGAAATTTATGATTGTTTGGTTTTCCATTTCCCAATCAATGCCAAGCAGTGTGGGGTATAGGGTGGTATCGTCTATTATATCTATGACTTCGAACTATGCAAAAGTGCGTAATCCTTCGATATCCACTTGAACTTGACCCAGCCTATCAACAGGGAGGACTTTTTCTTGATTTGCAAGCCTTAATTGAATGGGGGACCATTCGAAGGGTGGCTTGCCCATTATTTCCCATGTCTGGCATGTTAAAACGTTGACATCAGATCCCAGGTCGAGGATGATATAGTCCATATAATAATCACCAATTTGCGTGGTCATCCTGAGTTCACGTGCTATCTTAATCTTGGTCTTGATACTATTAACCTTCTTTGATGGAGTGTCTCCCTCCGAAAGTGTTTCGATGAGTGCTTCCAGTTCTACAAGTGCTTCTTTATCCTTGATTAGCACTAAACAACTTGGCAAGAAAGGTTTAAGTTTACTAACCTTATCTGCAATTTTGTTCGTACTTAGTTGTTCAAAGATCTTCTAGAATATTTTAGGCATATCTTTCACTTGGCCTGAGGTATATGGCTGCTCTGCATTGATGAAATTTGGCCACACATCCATGAATATGTGCTTTTGTTCTTGAATGTCAATTGGTGCTTTATTCTTTGTGATAGGTCGCACCTGGGGTTGCATGTGCATCGTAGGGTCTGTCTACGTAGCTTGGTATGCACCTATCGTAGAACCTCTCCTCATGACCACTGCCAAATTTAGTTCTTGTGGTTCGGTGACTATCATCTGTATATTGATATTGGCGTTCTAGTTGGGAGAATTTGACGTAGGATTGGGTGCAAGGTTTGGTGTTGGGTTGGATGTTCCAAGTGTCTGGGATTGCCATCGAGCAATGATCTGTGGGCATTGCTCCATGTTGTGATCCTGCTTGTAGTACGAGCAAGTCCTCGTAGGTTCTGGGAAGTCCCTAACATAATGCCCCGATACTCCACAATTGTAACATACAACTGGCCCTCTTCCCCAGCCAAATTATCCTCCTCCCAGACCCCTATAACTGCCACCCCCCCTTTGAGGTGGTTGTAACAGGTATTGAGGTTGCTGATACTGTTGTTGGTACAGGTTATACGGGGTTGTATTTTGAAATTGTGGTGCCATTTGAAACTACTATGGAGATGGGAATTGAGGTGCAGCCTGAAAATGGTGAGTAGCCTGGAACTGAGGTGGGGTCTGTTCAATATTTACTTGCTCTTCAGTCTTCATCAAATATACATCTACTGTTTTCTCCCTCATGAGTTGGTACACCCTATAATCCTTTTCATCATGGCCTACATATTTACAAAATTTACAATATATACTGGTTGGTGTACATACCGTCTTGTGCATGAATAGGCAATTGACGTCCCGGTGTCCTCTTGTTTGGCATATATTACACCAAGGTAATCCTTGGCTATTCAATGGGTTTGGCCCACCATACGAGACGTAATTCATATATGCCGGGCTTTCATCTTTGGTATGTCCGTTGGTCTGACATCGAGTACAACAAAGGTCTTCATGTGCTTCTTTTCCCCTTTTCATATCTTGGAGTTGAATAGTTAGATTAGCCAACTAAGACTAAATCTGTATCATTCCTGTGGCACCGTACCCAATGGGCAAAGCCTCTAGCTTCATTGCTAACTCCAATGCCTCTTTTTGCGTTGCGATCTTTTGATACATGAGTGGTCCTCTTATATGTGGCAGTAACATAGCAATAAACCACTCTTTATGCTGTACGTCCAACATCTGGAAATTGACCTTGGCCATCAGCATTTTGAAGTGCTGGTCGAATTCCCATACTGTTTCTACTGGAGCCTACTTAATTTCCTTGATATCAGTAATACATTGGGACTTCGATTGGGGCTTTCAGAACTCTGAGATATTTTCTCATCGAATCTCCTCAAGAGTCTTCTGTGGGGTTCCTGCTGGTGCAACACAAAATTTCATGAACCAATCCAGGGCGTGACCCCTTAAAGTCATGATCATTTGTTCCTTCTTTATATCAACATTATGTACTAAGCGTACCATCCAGACAACTTCACAAAGGAACCGATGCTGTTATGGGTCTTCTGTTCCATTCCCATTAAAGGTGGGTAGTCTAACATCTGTCCCCGCCATTAGGGTGGCACTGGGATTGTTCACTAGACTTCCTGAATTTACAGGATTTACGGGGATAGGTGATGGGCTTCCTTGCACACCAGTCCTGACACTAGGATTTCTAGTGTTCACAAGGGGTTCAGGTGAGGGGCTTCTAGGTCTTTCTCTAGGTGATCTCTCTGGAATACTATAGTCACGTCCTATTCTTGGCAATTCTGCATACCCTCCCGATTCTTCTCTCTAAGAAACTGGGATATACTCCTCCTCTTTGTCATAGGATCCTTCATCTAGGTATGACTCACATCCATATTCACCCTCCCTGGGAAAGATATAGGCCCTCCTGCCTCATGTTACCTTTCTCCTCTTTCTTGACCGGAACCTCCTTCCGCTTCTCAAAAATCCAGTGGCTAACTCATCCTCATAACTTCCCGAGAACATCTCTTCTTACTACCTTCCATATTACCCCTAGCTCTTACACAACATATCTGCTCCACAAATTGCATGACTCAATCACTACGACAGTCCCCCTATCCATTTCCTTGCGCTCACCCATATTTCGTCGGCCTCTTCTTGCGCGAACATCAGCATTTTAGCATCTAGCCAATCTTCTATCTCCTCCTTCGTTGGGTGCCATAATATCTCCCAGATTTAATCAATAGGTCCTAACAAAGGAACAATTTGTTGGCCACTTTTCCCCACTCACGCGACCCAGGTTCTACGCAGCCTGGCGATCCAACAACTACCTGAGATACCGGCCCAACAGAGCAAGCCCCATTGGCAACACCTGTGAAGTAGGCACAGTCTCACCCGAGATATCTCATAGATGGGCAACCACCAGAACCATGTTTCCACGATTTTTGGGGAAGTATAGTCCCTTGGCTAATAGCTAAGGAGGTCAACGAAGGCAGCATGATGGCTGGACAAAGGAGTTGGTTCTGTGCAACTGAGCACAACTGTATGTCATCGTGCATGCCTTGACTTTCCTTTCCACCTCACAGCTGGTGCAACTCATGCGGTGCAGCTGATTCATGTCAATCAGATCTATGACTTAAAGTCGAGATTCATAATAGGAATTATACAAAATGATATATGTACAGTTTCAAGTTAGCAAGGCATTCTGTTCATCCATTTACCAATTGCATGAAACTAACAGAGACTGAAACACATTTAACATTATACGGAAAGCAACTAGTAATGTGATTAAAGCAACTAGTAATCAATCACATAAAAATTCATCACATCAACCATTCATTCAGACACAAGAAATAACGTGGAAATCCATCTGTGAAAAACCACTAAGGTGCTCTTCATCTGGAACGATAAAAGATATAGCACCTTGCAGTCTACGAGACGCACACTGATATTGAGATATGTATTTAAGTTTAGATTCATCGTTCTCATGCTCTCTATATTATTCCTCCTAATCTACTGCTACTACCTACAGATCCACACACAACTTGGATCAAAATTCCTAGCATCTGCACCACTCTACCAGAGCTCTCCCATTGCACTATTTTGACTGCCTCCTGTAGATTCCTGATTACCTTTCTCTTAGACCTGTTCTCTGCAACTGTATACATATATCATATATCAAACCTATTCCATTATTATGACTAACAAAAATAAACCTTCTAACTATTAAGTCTCTCCTATTTATACTAATTTACATGGCCACGTAGGCCCAACTACATCCCAGCAGTCTGTTAGTCGTCACCATCAGCCACCCCTCTGGTTACAACTGTGGTGATCATGAATTGACATGAGGAACTATTAGAATGAATTTTAAATATATTCTCATACGTGCATATCTGCAGGATTACACCGCCTTATACGGCCATGATCTGGATTCTGTATCTGTCGTTTTTCGGCCGTTTCCCCCTTGCGCGCTTCTGCGCTTGCCATTCCTTTGCTGTGCACCTCTCTGATATTCGTGCATGGGTCCTCTGGTACCTTTGTGATCTTCCCTTGCCTCCATCGCATGTGCGACATATCTTCTTTGGTTGCGCGCGCGAGTTTCTTTCCTATACTCCTTTCCCAGACCAACAGAGACCTTTGCACCAGTTGCAAAGATGGACTCCATAAGACTAGTTTTGGCCCTTATAGCTTTGAAGTAGTGGGAGGTACATCACATGGATGTGAAGAGTGACTTATTACATGGTTATGTGAAAGAATAAATATATATTCTACAAACAAGAGTTTTTGTGACTAATCCATCTCTTGTGTGTAAGTTGAAGAAATCATTGTATGGGCTAAAACAAGCTCCCAAAGCTTGGTATGCCAAGATTGATGGCTTTTTTCTATCACTAAACTATTGTAGATGTAAGTATGATCCTAATGTCTATTTTAATATGATTCATGGTTCCTTAATCATAATTGTATTGTATTTGGATGAACTTCTGATCATAGGAATTTCCAAGAAAGAAATTGCGTCCTTGAAGGATGCAATGAACCATGCCTTCTCTATGACTGATTTGGGATTGTTAAGACAATTTTTGGGGCTTGATATTTCTCAACTAGATCTTGGAATGAATGTACATCAGTCCAAGTATGCTTCAAATTTTCTAAATAATTTCATAATGAATTTTTACAATCCAAACAAGACTCCATTCCTTTCAGGAGTTAAGTTGAAGAAGCGCAGTCAACTCCATTGGAAAACAACACCATGTATACACAATTGGTTGTTTGCATTCTTTATTTGACTCATACTCAACTTGATATATCTTCTACAATGAGTGTTTATTATAGACACATGGATCATCCTCATAACATCCACTGGAGAGTAACTAAACTAATACTAAACTTTGTGTAAGGAACAAAAACTCATGGGATTCACTATGTTGCACAATCTATCCTAGAGTTAGTTGGTTTTACTGAATATGACTAGGAATGTGAGGAATTAAAACCACCAAGTGAGTAATTCAATACCACACGAGAATCTAGGAGCGTTAGTGAAGCTCACAAATCAAATTTGGGTGCAAGAATCAACACAAACCATCAAATTACAAATAAATTACACACACAATGTGAACAGAAAAAAGATATTTTCAGACTGTCTAACCATGAAACTTGTTATTATCAGGTATATAATACATCATAGGATTTTTTTGAGGCTTTGTAAGCCAATTGTGAGCATACAAGTCAAAATTGCCAAAATGGCATCAAACCCCCCTAAGTGGGCCAATCATGTCCCAAATCACCCCAAACTTCCACAAATTGCTTAGTTGACATGGATGATGTGTTTTGGGTCAATTATTACACCTTGGACAGTGTGGGTGTGGAAATATGGATGGTTTAAAGTCTCAATACAACATTTAATGCACAAAATCAGGTCAAATTTGGGCAAAATCCCACTCTAGTGCTCCAAGTCAACTTAGCTGACCAAATCCAATGTATGGGAGTGCACTGACAATGATGGGGGAACACATGTGTCTGTTTGACTAATCTGGAGTGCCCATGTGGGTGTGAAAGCCCCAATTTGTCATGGCATATGTCCAACTAACCACCCCTAGTCCACCTCATAGTGTATTAAATATTAAAATGCAATAAAATTGACTAATTAGTGTAAATAAGGTACTAATTATGGATTACTATTCTAACACCCTCCCTTAATCCAATAACTAAGTAGAGCTCACAAAATGATGGAGGCCTTGGAAACAATGGCTCAAGTCACCTCTAATACATAATTCAGAAATTACAATTTTATTTGTCCATGTGAACCAAGGAAAAGAAGGAAAACTTCATGGGAAAAAACTTCCCTCAAGAATGGAAATGGGGCTTGAACTACAATAATATAAAAACAAATTACCATCCTTCACTCACCCCAAGCAAATATCTTAGGTAGGTGAAGGTCTTCTCAGTGAAGGCCTTAGTAAAAATATCAACTGTTTGCTCGGTGGATGGGCAATACTGCAGTGAGATCACACTGTCATGCACTAAGCCCCAAATGTAATGCATGTGTATCTCTATATGCTTTGTCCTATTCCTCTGTAATGGATCAGTAGATATGTTTATGTCATTTTTATTGTCCACCCAAATGTTGGTTGGAGAATCAATTGTGACACCAAACTCCCGAAGAATTCCTTGCAACCAAACACACTGTGTAGCAGCATTGACTATTGCCCTGTATTTAGCCTCTGCTGATGAAAGTGAAATAGTGTGCTATTTCTTACTTAACCAATAAATGGGACCTTTAGCAAACATGAAGACAAAACCTGAAGTTGACTTCCTGTCAGTTGGATCACCGGCGTAATTTGAATCAGAAAATCCAGCAAGTTGAAGTGAGGAACTAGCTGTGTAGTGCACCCCGAAGTTCTTGGTTCCCTGGACATATTGAAGAATTATCTTTGATTATATCCAATGGATCTCATGTGTTTGGTGCATATTTATTTCTACGACACTCACATCATAAGACAAATCAGGTCTTGTGCGAGTAAGGTAGAGCAAGCTGCCCACTAGTTTCCTGTAGAGTGTAAAATCTACCAGTGGAGAATTGCAAAATTCATGCATTTTAATACCAGAAAGTAAGGGAGACTTGGCTGAATTACACTCAGCCATGTTAAAATTGTTTATCAGGTTTGAAGCATACTGTGGCTAACTCAGCATGATTCCCTTACCATTTTTCTCAATTTCCAAGCCCAAAGCTTTCCTTAGCAATCCTAGGTTTGTCATGGCAAACTCACTGTGCAAAGATGACTTAATTTGGCCAATTAAATTGGTTTAGTGAACTGTAATAAGAAGATCATCAGAATAGAGAACAATGACCTGAAATATACTATCATGTTTCTGCAAATACACATTAGGTTCTGATTTGCATATAGTGAAGCTAATTGAAAGCAAGAAAGCATCCATTTTTGCATATCAAGCCCTGGGGGCTTGCTTGGGTCCATACAGTGATTTTTTCAGCCTACATACCAATGAAGGATACTCTTGGAAACCTTTATTCTGCTGCATATATATCTCCTCCTATATCTCACCATGCAAGAATGCACTCTTGACATCCATGTGGTGAACTTCCCAACCTTTACTAGCTACCAATGCTAGAACTAGTCTGATTGAGTCCATCTTTGCAACCAGTGCAAAGGTCTCTAAGTAATCAACACCATGGACCTGAGAATAGCCTTTAGCAACTAACCTTGCCTTATGTTTCATATCAGAACCATCAGCAGCAAGTTTGGTCCGAAAAATCCATTTTCATTGAACAACCTTCCTCTTGGGAGGAAGGGGAACCAATTCCCATGTATTGTTGTCTTGGAGGGATTGAAACTCATCTTCCATTGCTGATTTACATCTAGGATCAGTAAAATCTTACTGATATGTCTGAGGATCAGACCCAACTATCATATAATAGTGATCAGCAAGAGCATTGTTACTTGCAAAGGAAGCTTTACTAGTTTGTGATCTAGTCTTCCTAGGTTCATGGAGATTGCCTACCAATTCCCCAGCTGCTTGTACAATTTTTTCAGACCACTTGGGCCTAGATGGTGAGTCATCTACACCAATATCATATTCAGCAACATTTTTATCATAAATATCAGAGAAAAAAGATAATTCATCATCACTTACATCTTCAAATGGTTGAGGAGAGGAGCATTCCCTCGGTGCAAGTTCGAAATCTGGAATTGGCTCTTCTTCAAATTTCACACTTCTCTCAACAAATGTCTTGCAAGTATAAATTTCAAAGAGATTGTACCCTTTGGTGTCCTCACTATATCCAACCATGAGGCACTCCTTGCTTTGTGGTTGCAAGTTTTTCCTCTTCTCAGAAGGAATTCTAGCCCATGCTTTTGTCCCAAAAATTCTGAAATTTGAGACATTTGGATTTTGACCAAACCATGCCTCATAAGGGGTCATTCCTTTCACTGATTTATGGAAGGATCTGTTTTGGATTTGAGCAGTGCAACTGATGGATTCATCCCATAGCTTGGTATTAATATCCCTTACCTCTATCATGCAAGTTTCCATCTCTTTGAGAGATCTATTCTTCCTCTCAGCCACCATTTTGCTGTGGTGTGTAGGGAGTTGAGTGTTGCGTTTGGATGCCACACTCCTCACAAAGTTGTTGTAGGTTATTGTTCACATATTCCTTTCCATTATTAGTCCTAAGGACTTTGATATTCTCCCCACTATGATTTTCTACAAGTCCTTTCCAAATCTTGAGTTGTTCAAACACCTCAGATTTCAATTTCAGAAAATACACCCAACATAATCAAGAGTAGTCATCTACGAATGTAAGTACATACCTAGATCCACCATATGAAGGAGTGGGTAGTGGACCAATCAAATCAGAATGCACCAACCCATGTGGTTGTGTTTCCCTCCTTGCCTTCCCCTTCTCATAGCTCTGCTCAGGATGCTTCCCAATCACACATCCAATACATGCTCCAGTTGATGACTGGATTTGTGGAAGTCCTTCCACCATTTGTTATCTGTGCAATGTTTGAATATACCTGTAATTCATGTGGACAAACCTCTCAGGCCATAGTTTGGAAACTTCATTGGCATGTGAGTGAAGTGCCTGATCACTGGAAGTGGGGAGGAATTTTGAAAACTTGTACATCCTCTCATGATGATCAGCATACCCAACTACAATAACTTGGTCTGTTGATATTTCAGAAATCTCTACCATGTCAGGAGTGAAGGTCACTCTCCTTGGCTCTCTTGTATGGGTCATCTGATAAACTAAAAACAAATTTTCTGTAATATCTGGTACATACAATACATCACTAAAGAAGCCATGCTCTAAATCAATCCTCCCAATCTCCTTGGTTTGGAGTTTTGAATTATCCCCCATTCAAATTGTTGGGCCAGCATTCGAATTCATGGAGGAGAAGAGCTCTTTCTTGGATACGATATGTTTGGAAGCCCCCGAATCAATGAAAAAGGATGAAGAGTTAGAAGTACCTACCACCAAAGCATGACATTTATCCTTTCTCTCATTTGAACTGGAGTTTCCATCCTTCTTACTTGCGTTGTCAGGGATTGGATTGTTGTTCTTCTCTAGCAGCTGCACCATGGTGTCAATGGTCTTTTCACTACAACAAATATTGGAATTAGCGTCCCATTTAGCTTCCCTTTTTAGTGTAATTTATTTTTCATTGAGTGGTGAAAATAGACACTAAATGGGATGCGTCATGGACAAAACTTAAAGCGTCTCAAAAAACGTCTTTTTTTGCCTCCTAAATGGCATCCTTTATGATGTCCAAAATAGCGACTCTTTTTTGCTTCTAGATTAGTGTCCAACTTTTCTTCCTAAACAATGTGAAGGTTTGCTTCTAGAATAGCGCCTAACTTTGCTTCCTAAACAACTTGTGGTTTGCTTCCTAAATAACGTCCTACTTTGCTTCCTAGCGAGTGTCTGCTTTTGCTTCTAAAATTACACCCCCGTTAGTGCCATATTTGCATCATTAATAGCACCATGTTGGAATCTAAATTAGCATCCATTTTTGCTACCACTTTAGCATCCCATTTTGCACCATGTTTTACTTCCAAATATGTGCCAATTTTCGCTTCCAAATTTGCACCAATTTTTGCTTCCTTTTTTGCATCGTGTTTTGCTACCAAAATGACACCAAATATTTCTTCTATTGTTGCACCATATTTTGCTTCCTATGTAGCGCCATGTTTTGCATCCAAAGTAACGTCTTATTTTGATACCATATCAACGTCATGTTTGGCTTCATCATTAGCGCCATGTGTTGCATCCTTTTTAGTGCCTAGTTTCATGTCTCTCATGTTTTGGTCACTAATTTAGTTGTTTTTAGCAGGGATGATTTTAGGGGCGAATTATAGCCCATTGGCGAATTTTAAGGGGTGCCCAAAAAAAGATGGGCGAATTTTTAATATTACAATGGTTTTTTTTAATTTAATAAATTATCCCATATATTATTTTATATATAATTGCCCTTGACTAAATATCCTGCGCGATTAACCTCTGAAAATTCATAAAACCTGATTTCGCCAACCCGTCGATGGGCAAATCCTGACATTCGCCCCGATTTCTTCCGTAATGGAGGTGAAATCGCCAAAAAGTTACAGTTTTAGAGGATAAATGAAGATGATTCGCCCAAATTTATGGTAGATAGGTTAAAAATTTGGTATTTCGCCCCTATTTATGGATTTTTGGGTAAATTTGTTTTAGTTCATTCCTGATTTGCAGGCCCTGGATGTTCAATGCATTGGGTATGGAGCAGCACAAGATTTGGGTTTGCTTCAGGTGAAAACGGATGGCACGGGTTTGCTACATCGATTTCCTTCGAGATTTTTCCTTACAGGGTCAGTGGATCAGTATTTCGCTCTAGATCTGTACGTTTATTTGGATTTGGAACTCCAACTCGCATTGGAACTACCTCTTCCTCCCCTGGCACTGAGTCCACTTCTACAGGGTAAACTGCTGCAACCACCTCTTTCTTTGAAGCCTCTACCCTTCTTTGTTATTGTCTGTACCTTTGATGTTGCTTCGGACTCTATAATTGGATCTACAACCTATGCCGGACAATAAAGATGAAGTAAATCTAAAGGGGTGAAAGTCAATAGCACTGGTGATGAATAAACTCCAACTAGGACCACCTCCGCTACCCCTTATTATTTTTTGGTATGAAACTACAACCGCCGGTACTTAGACTTGTGAAAAAGCGGGTGTCTCTATCCTTGCTATGGGTGAAGCTAGGAGATTGGGTTCATTGATTATGACAAGCTGGAGGAGAAAGCCTTGGATTTCAGGCCTAAGCTTATTATCTGTCGAGGCAATGCTTATCCCTGGGACTGGGATTATGCTAGGTTCCATGCTGTTCATCCATTCTTTGGCTCTTTTTTTTATACAGATCTGTCACATGTTCTGTCTTTTTTTGATATTAAAAACACATACTTATTAGCTTAAAGGGCACTACTTCTGAGAGTGGATGATATTGGTCACAACAAGAAAAAAGATGGTCTCTTAATAGTTAATACAAATGCATACAGTTATGAATTGTTTGAAATTGTTTACTTCATTTTAACTCCATCCATGTTTTAAATATGT
>LPNX010141238.1:99294-115573 GCA_001517045.1 Pseudotsuga menziesii
GGAGAGCTCAGTGGTTTGGTGAAGATGAATCTTACGGGTAACATATTACATGGGAAGATTCCTGTTACAATTGGAAAGTTAAATGGGCTTTCTCACCTTGATGTGAGCAATAATGAGCTCTCATGTGAACTGCCTAGATCTCTTGCAAACTTGGTCAACATAGTTGGTCTATATGTACAACAAAACATGTTATCTGGTGGCATTGCTGGCTTGCTTTCAAAGAGCACAGTATGGCATCAGATCGAGACACTGAATTTGAGTTTAAATTCATTTAGTGGAGAAATTCCAAGATCCCTTACCAATCTCTCTTGTCTAACCTACTTGGATCTTCATAGAAATGAATTTATAGGTGCCATTGCTCTAGAGATTGGTAGTCTTTCACACCTTATATACTTGTACATTTCTGATAATTATTTGATAGGAGTAGTCCCTGATGAATTGTGTGACCTTATGGATCTTAACTTCTTCAATATGTCAGATAATCTGCTGGAAGGAGCTATTCCTGAGGGTGGTGGATGTAGTAATTTTACGGCTTCTTCATTTGTTAGAAACAAGGGTGTGTGTGGAAATTTGATAGGCCATAATTGCAATCTTAGTCCAAAACAACAGCTTCATCTATTAAGGACTGGGGTGATTATTGGGATCACAATAGGAAGCACCCTTTTTGTGCTCAACCTAATTTTTGCTTTGGTAAAATGGAAAATGTTAAAGCAAGAGGCTTTCCCTAAGGTGGATGAGAAGAGAAAATTGAACCCAGCTATTGAACCTAAGGTGGATTAGCTCAACTGATTGCCACCAATGTTGCTGGGCATTGGTCTTGTTCTGTGCTAGTGGGTGCTTTGTTTAAATCTAGTGAGGCACACACTAGTCTATACCGATAGGTTTACCAGGAATGACATCCATGAATGTGGGGAAGTGTCGCTTGGGTTTCCAGGTGAGGTTTACCTTGGACAATAAAATATATTGTAACAGTTTTATTGAATACTTTTCAAAGAATTTATCCATTTTTTAATCTTTTTATTTCCTCAGAAAAAGTCGTAATTTTATTTCATAAAAGAAAAAATTACATTCTGCACATGTAAAAGGATCAATAAGATCCCTACCATTAGAGGAAATTTCACCTCAAAATGGGCCTCCTAAAAAAAATTAATAAAATAATATTTATTGATTTTGGAGGAAGAAAAGAAAAAACCTATTTCTTTGTTTGTATTTTCGACATATCTCCCCATGTTTTTACTCAAATTTCCATTGGGAGAGCTCATTGGATGAGGAATTAAATTCCGCATCCAATGAGTACCCACTCGACATACTTTTGACGGACCCCGCTACTTGAAAAACAAGAAATACCTAAAATAATGTGATGATGATGTCATCATCACGTTGTTTTAGGTATTTCTTGTTTTTTGAGTAGCGGGGTCCATCAAAAGTATGCCAAGTGGGTACTCGTTGGATGCAAAATTTAATTCCACATCCAACGAGCTCACCTGATAGAAATTTGAGTAAAAGAACGGGGAGATATGTCAAAAATACAAACAAAAAAAGTAGTTTTTTTTATGATACCTATCCCCAAATTTATATTAAAAAATGTTTAAGACCTATACAGTATTTCAAATTTAAATAAATTTCACTGGCTAACACATGATGACATGGAATTTGAGTTAAAGTTAAAAGGCCCATTTTGAGTTGACATTTCCTCTAATGATTGTCACAAATTTACTGTCACATATTATCAGCATATCAAATGTCCCTTACTGAACAAGAACCAAAAATACAAAACCAGTCTAACCAAAAGAGAACCAAATCCATGAATATCATGATATCAATCCCTACTAGACTAGGCGTTCTGTCCTCTTCCACACCACTAAGCTGTTCTCCAAAAATATGAGCTAGGCCTGCTTAAACATCTTCAATCTCTCTGAGTTCGAATGCAAGTCTGGATAACCCACCCGAAACAAAGTTTGGGATGTTGAGCCATTGCATAAACTACAGCAACCTCCTCCATCACAGAAGCAACCTCACGCAAGCCTATTTCAAAGTATGCTGACCAACCCGCATATAGATATTAAGAGAAGTCACTGGTCAATCAAAATCTAAGCAATGGATTAATTCTGTGCCTCAAAACCTTCATGAACGGTTTGTGAAAACCAGTCTAACCAAATAATCCCTGCTAAAAGTTAACATCAACTGCAGATGATGGAGACTAGGCATTCTGTCCACTTCCACTCCTCTAAGATGAGCCAGACCTACTTAAACATCTCTCTGAGTTCGAATGCTAACGAGCTTTGGACAGATTTCAAGTCTGGATAAGCCTAGCCCACCCGAGCAAAGCTTGGGACGATGTTGAGCCATTGCACACTACAGGATCCTCCACCTACACAGAAGCAAGCTCACGCAAGCCTATTTCAAAGAATGCTGCTGACCATACCTGGTCAATCAAAACAATGGCTCAATTCTGTGCCTCAAAACCTTCATGAAACGGCCTGTGAACACCAGTCTAACCAAACAGAGAACCAAATCCATGAATATCATGATATCAATCCCTGCTAAAAAGTGAAGATTAACATCAACTGCAGATGTTGGTCTGTCCTCTTCCACTCCTCTAAGCTCTTCTCCAAAAATATATGAGCCAGACCTGCTTAAACATCTTCAATCTCTGAGTCAGATTGTCTGGATAAGCCTGGCCCACTCGAACAAAGTTTGGGACGATGTTGAGCCATTGCAACACTACAGCATCCTCCACCTTCACAGAAGCAAGCTCACGAAAGCCTATTTCAAAGAATACCATACAACCCGCATATAGATATAAACAAGAACTGTAACAGAATAAGAGAAGCAAAACCATCACTGGTCAATCAAAATCTAAGCAATGGCTCAATTCTGTGCCTCAAAACCTTCATGAAATGGTCTATGATAATAACTGTAGGAGCCCTCTGGTGAGTGTATAGAAATCCTCCAAGTGCCAAATGCCAAATGCTGCTGCGTCGCTTCTTTGGAAAGCTGATCGGCCATCACATTTCACTCCCTGAAGACATGAGAAAATGTAATTTGATTAAAGGACTACTTTAACCTGATCACCTCCTCCAGAATTGGAAAAAGAACCATCACATGACATTGTTTTATCTCCTTTGCCCAGTTGATAACTAACATGGAATCACCAAATATCTGTAATGATAGACATCCTTGTTCTAGTGCAAATAACATCAACAGCCTAAGAGACATAAGTTTAGCATAGTTATTGGAACCCCGCCCCAAACCAACCACAATATGAAAATAATGTAACTCAGACTTGAAAAGGACGCCCCCTCCTCCACACAATGATTGATGGTCTTGTGAAGCCCCATCAATATAAGCCCACGGCCTGCATAAGTCAATCTGTTCCTCATGCACAGGTCGAAATTTAATTGCTTTTACAGGTTCCTTGAAGTGCTGTATAATTGCCATAGCTTGTGCCACTACGGTCTCCATCGGAACCCTGCAATCATGAAATATTATCTTATTTCTGGTGATCCATATACCCCAGGCAAATATACAGGGGAAAGCCCGGATGGAAGAGGCCTTTTGATCCGAACACCACAAATGGAACGTTTCAAGAACGCTCTCTCCCTGCCACCTTACATTGTAATCCAGAAATTTGCAAATATCAACCCAAACTGCCTGAGAAAACCGACAGTGAACAAAAAGATGAGAAATGGTCTCCTCCACATCCCTACATAGGGAACAGAACCCCGGACCCTGGAGAAAACGTTTTTGCAGAATGTCCCAGGTTGGAGCCTTATTTTCTAGAATAGCCCAGAAAAATAATTTTGCTTTACCCGGACACTTTAATTTCCACAGAATTTTCCACCACCACATCAAATCCCTGTTATGTGCTTCCACATTTAGCTGGATATATCCATTTTTTGGGGAGTATGATCCAGAGGGATGATGATCCCAGATTATTTCATCAACCCTATTGGTCATTCGAATATTCGAATGTCTTAAAATTCGCAGAAAATCCCCCCAATCTCCTTGCAAATCATCAGGAATATCAAGACGCTGTGCCGAAATCCACCCTTGATGCCAAAGAGTAGATGATCCAGGATCCTCTACATCAGCCAGAAAATGACAGCCTCTAGCAGCCAAAATATTCCATAGAGCCTCAGAAAGGACATGTGCTCCCCTACAGCCAACCCAAGGGTCCATCCCAATACGAATGATTCGCCCATTGCCTATCCTCCACACTAATATAGAACCTACCAAATTAAAATGCTGCACCACCGCTTTCCAGACCACAGAGCAATTTTCCCGAGACTTATTGCCCAGTCTTATCCATTCAAGAAGAGTGAGAGGGGCAATATATTTATGATATACCACTCTTGTCCAAAGACTTTGTGTATGAATAAGACGCCATGACACTTTGGCCCCCAACGCTTTTGCAAACAGAAATATATTCTTTAACCCCCATCCTCCCAGTGCTTTTGGAACAGCAATTTTTTCCCATCTGACCCAAACCATTGCTCTATTATCACTCTTACCCTTCCAAATAAAGGCAAAACACAACCTTCGGATCTGCTCCAAAACACCTTTGGGGATCCAAGCTAGAGACATCCAATAGATCGGTATAGCCTCCAGAACTAATTTAACCAGCACCAGCCTTCCTGCCCGAGAAAGCCATTTATGACTCCATCCATGAAGATGCTTTTCTAATTTTGCTAATAACCATCGCCAATCAGCCTTAAAATAAGCATTTGGTTTCAAGTGAAAACCAAGGTATTTTAAACCATCATCAATATCCAATGTCCTATAAGGCAGTCTGTTTGCCAATCTTTGTATCTCCTGCTCGGTTAAATTTGAGCATG
Source organism: Pseudotsuga menziesii (assembly GCA_001517045.1). Lineage (NCBI taxonomy): Eukaryota > Viridiplantae > Streptophyta > Pinopsida > Pinales > Pinaceae > Pseudotsuga > Pseudotsuga menziesii. The sequence goes on from LPNX010141238.1 coordinate 104,133, forward strand.
TGATTGTATATTTGTCAATATTCACTAACATACCCACTGCAACTTGCACTAAATTGAGACCTTCAACCACCTTATCAATATCCTGTCTCGTGCCATCACAAAATATCAATATGTCATCAACAAAAAGAAGATGTGTAATAAACAATACCTGTGTAATGGAGATGCCTCGAAAGGAGCCATCAGCTTTTGCATTCAGAATAAAACGACTGAGTCCTTCAACAACAAGGAGAAACAACAACGGAGAGAGGGGGCATCCCTGACGTAGACCCCTTCCTGCTTGGAAGAAAGGACTAGCAGAACCATTGATCAGTACAGCAAAGCTCACCGTAGTGATGCAGGCCATAATCCATCTTATAAATTCGTAGCAGAACCCCAAGTGAGTTAGAAGCATCCGGAGATAGAGACAACTAACCCTATCATATGCTTTTGAGAGATCAATCTTAATCATGGCACCCTTCTGTTTCTGCACTTTCAGAGTGTGTAATCCTTCCTGTGCAACTCCAATGGCCTCATGAATTTGACGACCTTCCAAGAAACCAAATTGCTCACTAGATATATGCTGAGACAAAATATTCTTGAGTCTCTTTGCAATAACCTTAGAGATGATCTTATATATACAATTGCATAGAGAGATAGGTCTGAATTCATCAAAACTATCAGGCTTATCAGTTTTTGGAATAAGAGCTATAAAAGTGGAGTTGTAGGGGCCATGAATAAACCCAGCCTTGTGCGATTCTTCAACCACATTCAATAATTCCTCCCCAAAGAAGTCATAGAATCCTAAGAAGAATTCTATAGGCCAGCCATCAGGCCCCAGGCTTTTATCTTTTTGAAAGGAATGCATTATCAGCGGGAGTTCAATCTGCGACACCTCCTCCATCAACAACCTATTATCTTCCTCCCCCACAAAACGAGGGAAAAGCTGAGCCACCCAAAGAACCTCCGCAATGGAGGCCCCAGGTTGTGCAGTGAATAAATCTCCAAAATGTCTAACACCCAAATCCGCCAATCCATCAAAGCTGGAGACCTGTTCCCCTTCGGCTGAAGCCTTAATTCCCAAATTGAGTTTGTGAATTTTCTCCCCTTAGCATATGCTTGAAAAAATTTTGAGTTCTCATCACCGCAATGAAGCCAAATCGCCCTACTTTTCATCCTCCACATCTCTTATTTCTCACAAAGAATCACATTCCTTCGATTTTCCCACTCCATCAGCTCATTTTTTTGCTGGTCATCCAGATAACCCACTCCCTGACTAATAAGAATCCCATCAATATTCAACTCAGCATCCCGCAGAGTCTGATAATCTTTCACCCTTTTTTCATGATCCCAGGAAATAGTGATCTCTTTAATTCGCTTAAGATTATGATGAAAGTGAACACCCGCATGATCCTGAGAATCTTGTGGATGATGGACCCACTGTTCCTGAACCAACTTAAGAAAATCCTCCTCCTTCAGCCAGCTATGATTGAATTTGAAAGGGATTGGAGGTTTTTTCCTTCTACCTTTTAACTCCAGAAAGATGGGGCAGTGGTCAGAAATCCCACCTGACCCTATCCACTGCCTGACCACATCAACCCCCAGAGCCAACACTTCGGCCACCAAAAATCGATCCAGTCTTTTTGCCACCCTTTGATCCCCTGCTCTCTTATTCCTCCAAGTTGGGGTTAACTTAGGAGGTATAATGTCAAGAAGATCCTTCCTGGCAAAGGCATGAATGAAATAATTTGCTAATGAATCCGTAACAGCTCGAGGCCCCCGCACTTCAGAAGACCCCAGAGTAAGGTTGAAATCCCCACCCAAGACCACCTCCCTTCCTTCAAAAAGTTCCATACTTAACAAGGAGTCCCAGAATCCAACCCTATTTAAATATGGCCCGTAGATATTGAGAACCGTGAACATCCTACCCTTCTCAGCATCCCAAACTTCCAAACCAACACCAGAAGGGATTCCCCACGAACTAGCACACCTACAACTCTTCACCTTCCACCCCGAGGCCAGCCCTCCAGAGCGCCCCCGAGCATCCACACCAACAAAATTCCATCCAGGAAGCAAAGATTCTAAAGACCGAACTACATCCTCACTACCACCCAATGTTTCTTGCAACAGTAATATATCCAGTTGATTTAAATCCACCAATCTCCTTAGTGACGATTTTTTAATGGGGATCGCCAACCCACAACAGTTGAAGGACAAAATAATCATGTGGAACCCCCTTCCTGGGCTTTCACTTCTCTAAGTGCCCACTCAATTGAAGATTGTTTGCCCATCACTACATCCACTTTAGCCCGATCTTGAGCTTTAGACAAGAGTGATTTTCTACCCCGACCTTTCCCCCCAACACCATTAGCCAAGACAGGAAGTCCCTTCCCCCCCATTCCTTCTAATGTAATCTCCCTACTTCTAAGGGCATAACGTATACTTCGGCCCTCAGAGCTAGTAGAATGATTGGTTGATACAATGGACAGCGTGAAAACACTATCCACTTCTGGCAACAGACATGGAGCTACCGAAACTTGTATGACTGGACTGGCCGAGGAATTCACAGATGAACCCCTTCGAATAATGGACTGCTCCTGTAGCATTCTGGTGTTGGCCTGGGTTGTTGGAGTCAGGGAACACAACGAAACCCTCTCAGCAACTGGATCCTCACTCCAAGAAATCTCCAAACCATTGTGCACCAAAGGTGGCAGATTTACCTTTGATCCAATCAGCCCACTGATGTCAGATGGTACCACAATATCAGAGGTCACCCTCTATCAATAACAGGCCCACCACCTTCAGCCACCACCTCCGAAGAAACCACCTTCGACATAGGATTTTCTCTTCCTACTTCATCGATCAATGGCTTACTAGCCCAAAAAGCTAAAGGACAACTGGCTACCAGATGACCATGAATGTGGCAACGGTGACACCTAAACGACATCCCCACATAATCCAGAATTTGAACAAAGTCCCCATCCTTGCATTGAACATTGATCTCAGCAGAGAGCCCCAGCCGTAGGTCGATTTTAACCATAATATTAGCCACCGTGTACTTACCAGTCTCATGATGGGAATAATCCGAACAGACATATTCACCAAGATAATTCCCAATCTCTGCAAACCGAGTTTCATTCCACAAATTCATGGGGAACCCTGGAAACTTCACCCACAGTGGTTCTTTATCAATTTTTTCCATTTTTGAGTCAAAAAATGGGGACCAGCTTTTCAGAACAATAGGGACGCCCAGCATTGACCAATGTCATCTTAACACTGCATCTACCTCCCCTTTGTGTTTTAGGATGAAAGAAAACCATCCTTTTGTCAAAACCCAGATTTCAGGGGCTGATGACACCAGATTCTTCCACTGCTCAGCCGCCCAACACTGAAGGAAACCTCGACCAAACCTATTGCCCTGAACATGACCAACCAGAGCTGTAAGAGAGAAATCTTCTGCCTCCTCCATCGATACATCCACCCCCAACACTAACTTATCCTTTCTCTTCCATTCTTTAACAATCTTATGGATTTTTTTATGTAAGATAGCCTTCTCTGAAACCCCTGTTCGAGGAGCTATCGGTGATTCTACTTATGGTAAAAAATATCCACCGCTCGGGGCAGCCACAAAATGTCCATTGGAAAAAAGAGCCCTGGGTAGTTCTGGTCCTCCAAGCCCGGACAAAGGATGGAAACCCTCCACACGCTGATCTTCTGAAGATAAGGGAAAGTTGGAGTAAAGCCCTTATTGGGGTTGTAGATTCTGACCCAGAATGCCAGCTAAGTCGGGAGTAGGTCGTTCATGCCCATTCATGCCCAGCTCACCCTCGGGCCCAGAAAGGACCTCTGCCCCCGTTCCTGACATGTCAGGACCAGATAAACCTCCTGACCAAACCATCTCAGCATTAAAAGAACTACCAACAAAAATTTCTCCTTCACTAAACCCATCTGAGGTGTAATCCACCTTTTCCTCCATGCCACCCCAGACAGCCCCTAAAAAATGCCAGATCACCAAACCTTAGCACCAAACAATCTCCTCTGACAGGACAGAAACTGATTGCACTACCACCGATCCTTTGAGCAATGAGAAAGCTGAAGAACTTCACCAGGGTTTGAAAAACTTCTTGGAGCGAAAAACCACTCGTATCTCCACCCACCTCCAACCCTCTTTATCAAATCAGCCTGAATGGCAAGAGAATCAAGAGGCAAAAATCTGGCACGCATAGACCACCTTCCAAAAACCTGCAAATAAATCCAAGCCAATATGGGTTTCTTCTTGAAGCAGAAATCTCTGATTAAACACCAAAAAACCACAAAGACCACCAGAGAGGCCTTCAAACTGAGCTGAACCACAACACGATGCCTTTAAAGAACAGGGATCAAGACAGCTATACAAAACGAGAGCTTCTTTTTCCCAAGAAAGACGCAAGAAACCTCCAGAACTGATCAAATCCAAGCAAAAGCCATCATCTGCAAGCAGAAAGAACCACCACGTAGAGCAGAGGCTCAAAGAACCAGGGTCTCCACGCCAAAAAGCAACGATTCAATTCAGAAAGCTACAAAAACTCAGAGGGCAAAAGTTTTTTTTTTTGAAAATCTTCTTGGAGCCATTTCCATATTTTTTTTCCCTCAATATTCTCCGTTGAAATTTTGGTATTATAGCATCCATTTTTTAATCTTGTTATGTATTTGTTCCAGAATTGAAGTAATACTGTAATTCACAAAATTCTGGAGGTAATTCTTAAATCAACAAGGACGAATGTACATTCTCCTTATTTTCTTACATGCTTCATTTCAAGTAGATTTTATCCATCCTAGAGATCAGTTTGCTGTGACAGAGAAATTAGTTTACTGTTGATCGATTTGATTGAGTAGGGCCTGGCTTCTTACAAAAATATTAATTCACATGCTAGTGCAGTCCTTGGGTTCATAAAAACGGTATTAGAGCACTCTCTTGGCCTCGTGGCTGGACTTCAGCAATGGCATCATTTTTAGCCACGTGGGATGGGGAAAAAACATTATGTCTAATATACCTCAAAATAAGAATGCTCCATAGATGCATGAGTGGCTATGTTTTAATTGTGTTGAATGATGTGTACCCCTGCTTATTATTTCAATGATAAATGCAAAGAGCATGGACTAAGGTTTTATTCAATATCTCAATCTATCCATTAGTCTAAGGAAAGAAGTAAAGAATTGTCATTGACAACCAAGCATCTTCCAAAAAGATTTCCAAAAATAACTCAAGAATCTAGAATCTTGATATGAGACAATGGTATAATGCAAATTACAATTTGTCCAAACATGCTGAAAAAATAACTTTTCAATTATAGGAACATCAAGGGATTTGCTGCAGGGGATGAAAAACAACCATATTTGAAATTTTATAAACCACCACAGGAGCAGGCCTCCTCACAAGCTTGCTGCAATGGCTTGCAACTATTGCCGCCATGTGAGTACTACTACTTTTTTCATTTTTGTGTTTCCTTTTCTGGTACGTGGCCCTTTGTTAACTAAGTGGCTTCTTCCTCTCTTGGGTTTGAATGCCAAGATCTAGTAGTATAGGTGTCTCTTTTGTCAAATCCACTCAGTACTTGTATTTAACTGAGGGGTATACTTGCACTAGACCTTACCTGTGAAGACACTTTGTATCCATACGCTTTCAAAGTTCTTGGGACTTTTATCACGTCTAGGTCTAGCCAAATACATTGATCAATTTTGTAGGTTACAGTAATAGGGTAACATGTCCAGGGTCTGAGAACTGAAAGCACTTTGATTTAACTACTGGATCCAACCTGCTTGCTGTAACTCTACTTGTGTGCCTAGCATTTTGTCTTTTCAGTGCAGTGTACATCAGTGTGGCTACTATTGCAATATTCATTGGGCAGATCTGGAGATCGGATATATTTACATCTCTTAGGCGTTAGATCATTCCTGCTTATCCTGAAAATGATACTGCATTTTTCCAATTCTGAATACCTTGGTTTCAAAGCTGCATGTAGGGATGACAGTTGTCTATATTATTAGTCTAAACAGCTTGGGTATCATGTGGTTAACTCTATACCCATTGTTTGTTAGTTTTCTCATCTGATGATTCCTGTGTATTGAAATGCAATGCGGATATCGACTACCATATCACAGTAATTGTGATGTTGGTTTCCTTTAATTGTAAGAGTCTGAAATAGAAAATGAAGATAATGGGTTAGTTGAATTAATTAAATATTGATTGCATAGGATAGAGTCTATTTAGGGTAGGATTTATTTCTCACTATTCAAATGATATGTCCATTTAGGCAAATTATGGAGGTAAATCTACAGAATCTGTATACCAACTTTTTGTCAATTTCTGCTTGATCTGCACAGACATCATTCCCCATTGATGTCACAATCCTAAACATACTCCAATTATAGGCACCATTTAGATCAAATAGCTCCATTTTTTTTCTCTTTGTCACAAAGCTCATCCATCCATTTAACTTCGATGGCAGTTTCTTATAAAGCAAGATTTAGACTTCAAACCTCCCATGGGGTCCAAAAGATGCAATCATACCTTCTTCGAGTGACTTATCTTTGCTAATTTGTATTGCCTATTATTCCCTGTACCACATTCACACCATGTTAGACACCCCAATCATCTCAGTTGTGTCAATAAGCGGACACTTATGTGTCCGAGTTGAGTCTTAAGTTTGACTCTATGGTTTTGAGAAAGCCAAGTTGAGACAGCTCTTACCAGTCTAATTTTGTCTAAATTCATATTTGCAATTTCAATTTGCATGTCAAATGTGAGGCAGATTGATATGGTGAATCACGAGTCAGACTTAGTTGTCTGTCTCTGAAAGACACTGAAAAACATCAAGCACTCATTTTACTTGTTTTTCGGATTTGATTTCACAATATACAACCAATAGAACTGTCACCTGTTCAGAATCTCTGACATTTTGTAGTTTGAAGTATCATCTACTATTGAAAATTTACATCATATGGAAATTATGAACTTTCAGATTAATCAAAAATATATTTTAAACTGATATTTAATGTATTTTGATATTATTTTAATTTCCAAAGTCATCTTGAGAGTTTGAGTTGACTCTTACTCTTCAAGCTTGGAGAAATTAGAATCATTCTCCAAGTCAATTTTGGTAACTTTGAGTATTTGTCTTCCATCAAATGTTTTTCTTGCCAGGGGCATCATATGCCCTTTAAGAAATATGGTCTTGAAGGAGATTTGCAATCACATTGACTAATGGCTTATTAGCTATGTCAATCCAAGTTCCAACCATCTTAACAAATAAAGACTAGTAGTATTCTATTTGAAGCAAACAAATTCCACAAATATTTCAATAATTTGCTCCTCTTTTCTTAAGATGGTGTTTGATGCGGGCTTTCTCAGACAAGGGCTCTTGTTGGCCTTGGGAGCTTCATTGCTTGCACAGATCATTATCATGCCAATATGCTGAATGAACAACATTAAAATCAATGATGTATAAGCAAATATGTAACATGCAAGGAAACCATGAAACATCTTCTCTACTTTCAATATCAAGTAGCTTGTCCAATGGCTCCGTGTTTAAAATCTTAAGACTCTTCAAAAATTAGAAATCCATTCAACATTCTCCAAATCCAAGGTAATAAAGGAGATGGACTTTTTGTCATTGATCAACATACCAAATTCCCCTAAGAAAATATCCAGAGTAAATTTGAGTGTTTCAATATCCCTTCTTGAACCATTAGTGAATAGGAGAATGTCATCAATGAAGAGTAAATGAGAATACATGAATTCCCATCCATTCTAATTCCTTATTACAGACCCTTCCCCCGTCTGAAGAAACCTGAATCTTATCCATTTATCTTAACAATGAAAGAAACTGATTGTACAAAAGAAAGGACCCAATTGAAAAATTGTAGCTAGAAGCCAACCTGTAGAAGAATAATCCTTAAATATAACCAATTAACATGATTGGCTGCCTCTGTTGTGTGCCTCACTCATTGTCCCTGACAGGTTAGCTGCCATAATCAATGCTGATAGATTTGCACTAGGCATCATCTGCAAATGCAAGGATGTACTTGGGAGTTTTCCAGGTGAGGTTTTCCTAGGTAAAAAATGCAGTAAGTATGCAAAACAGTAAAGGAAGGCTGAGATCAAAAGATAGGAACAAGAAGAAAAGCCAACATGTGATATGCATAAAGATAATGCACTGTTTTGAATAAGGAAAGCTATAGTTAGAGTTAAGTTATAGATAAGTTCGTAATAGTTATCTCCACGGTAGATAATGGTGGGTAGGAATGCCAATGAGACTTTTATTCACTGGTAAGGTTACAAAGTTAAAGGCATCCGTCCGGGTTTCATTCACATTGTGTTCTGCCACACCTGAATTGCATGGTGGTATAGAAAGAGCTGAGGCTAGGTGCATGTCCCAGGTGACTGTGGCAAAATAAATAGTCTTCTGAGCATGGCATCTAAACCATTGTAAAAACCATACTATTCAGTGCAGCTCCTCAGGTGTGTTTCTAAGAATTGCTTCCTTAAAAAGAGTAGTAGGAACCCTATTTAAAGAAGATCTGTGTACCTTTTGAAAAAAGAGCAAAAATGATTGGTTGTACTGAAGAATATAAATCACATCAGTTTCCTGCATTTCATATCTCTGAGATGAACCCAGTTTGTCTTCTCTTCAAGGCACTCATAACTTGAAAGAGGGACCTTGCCTACTTGAAAACCACCAAAAAGACTGCAAAAGAAAAAAATCATCAAAATGCAATGTATGGATAAAGAAGGCAAATCCATTTAGAGACAGGCACTTCCATACAATTTAATCAGGCATGTGACATCTCAACCTGACTTAACAACCATGATAGTTTGTGTGAACAGTATCCCCCTTGCTAGACCACACCAGCCCGCTTTCTAGGAAAACAACTACATGATGTGAGAAGACTCAAATTCTGTTGGGGGTTGTGACAGCACCCCACTTTCACCAACCTGGATTTCCTCTAGTGAAGTGGACTTCAGTTAAACAAATGCTAGCAGTTCTAAATGTAATGGTCAAATGATGATGTAATTGGTAACCAAATAGTTTTTCAAACAGAGATCCCTTAAACTGATGAAGAATGCAGGTTTTTTTTTCAACCCAAAGTCATTCTAGAAAAAAAAGAGCTTGCAGAACAAGCATATTTAAAGATCGAAAAAAAAAGAAAAGAGCTTCTTGATGAAGATGTTCCTTTGTCAGAACCCACATTTGTCCCAACTTTGAGGAGAAAGCATCTTTAAGCAAAACATGTGCCCCAAGAGCCCAACATATAAGCCTGTAATCATTAACTGTTGTCATAAGTCTTTCTTGTCAAGTAATAAAAGTAATGTATTAAGCTCAAATTCTATGTGAAAGCACCCAATAGACTATCAGAAGGTTTAATACGCCAAAAATAAGCCACCTAATTATATACAATTTTATGTCCTTTAAAATGCTTAAATAGCCCTAATTGAGCCCTAAATAGCCTAATAGGTGACACCCTTTATTTAAGACTTAATAATACTATCTTATTGAAAATAGGTGCCCATATGAAGTAATATGATACTAGGAAGCAGATGGACCTATTTTTCTCTATAAATAAGCAACTCTTACCTCTTAAAAATATCATTAGTTGCTTCTCTTAATATATTTTAATTCTCAAGGAGAATTTCCTCCATTTTGGGGGGTTGTAGATGCACCCAATTGTATTCTGGATTGTACAGGTGTCAACCAATAACTCTTATTTTATATATCATCTAAAAATATAATGAAGAATGCTCTCTACTTCGTTACAATTTTTTTTGTTATTATTGGGCATTTGTTGCTGTACAATTCTGTCATCTTACTAGAGAAAATTGGGCCCATGCAGACCTTAGTCAAGATCACTTGGCTAGTTGACGGGTGATGACAGAAGGTTGAGCCATTGTTGTTTTGAGTCATAAGTGAACTATTAGGATTTCCTGATATTAAAATTCACCTCCAATCGTTTGGAGGAAGATAATTTAGACAGTGTCATAGATCACCAGGACAGCTATGAGCAAAATTGGGACCGGCGAAATTGCAATGGTCAAAACCCATAAGCAGTCAATACAGACCTCCCAAGCTATGGTGAGAATATGGGTGCCAATTAAAAAGAGATTTACATAACTCTGGTGAGAATATGGGTGCCTATTAAACAGAGAGTTACGTAAACTCTGAGTATCACCAACTCAAAATCAAAATCATCTATTGCAAATTTGTGAGAAGAACCCATGAGAAATTATTTTTGTTCTCTGATTTCCATTAGCCTTTAAGAGATGCATTGCAATCACATTTACTCAAGCCAAGAGAGTTCGACTAATATATATAAGCATATAAGAGGATCCTCTGGTATCCATTCTGCCAATGAGTTAAATACTAATAGTCCAATAGTTCAGAGTATGGGAACAAGCCACAGAGATCACCCAAGCCACAGAGGTGCCTTAGGTTGGTCTCATTAGGCCACTCAACTGATTGAATGGGAATGTGAACTACAAGGTTCATCCAAGCAAGCCTAATTCATTAGGCCAGTTTCATTAGGCCAGCCAACATTAGGAAAGCTCTCCTTCCTTGCGGGATATTAGTCCAAGGAGAGAGTCTTTTTATTAAACAAGCTGGGGAACGAGCCACTCAACAAGTAACTGCCAAACGCTCTAATTTATTCCTTTCTTTAACACAGAAAGGAGACCTGTAGCAATTTCATTGAAAAGAGACCTGTAGCAATTTACACTGCATTTTTTATTGTTTTCTGTAGTTTCACTATTATGTAACTTAATTTTCCTATAACTTTATCTTTCCTGTGATGATTTTTTTCTTCTAACTTGTAGTTTGTATTATTCTTCTAACTACCAAAATTTGGAATATGTACAAATAGTAGTGTTCGATAGACGCAATATCAATAATATTCTGTAAGGCATTCAACTTGTAATTGAGAATTAATGGAATATGTAGAATATCTAGTGCAATAACAATATATGGATTTTCCTAAATAGTTAAATTATTTTATGTAGGTAGTGTGTTAAATAGGGTTTCCTAATGAAATATTGGTTATCTACACATACAACGTATACATATCACAAGTCCACATCCCATATTAATAATTATAGGTAGCAGAGTATATCCTAAAATATAAATTGATTGACAACCAATATTCTATAACTGAACAAATAGGATCACTAATGTTCTCTCTAAATTTAGACACAATTGGATGTTGAACAATATCCCAATGAATAGTTTATTTTATTGTAGATGGCTTGTTGAGGAGACTAGTTTCCATGTTGGAATTATCAAATGTTGATGGAATTTGAATTGATATAACTTCAAGACTTGAATCTTGACTATCATATTCATTGATGCTCCCCCTATCAAGTGCAAGGTGAGAAGAATGTGGGAGGGATCCAAGTTAATGATTTGAATTCTTCTATTTTTGAATAGTTGTTTAATGAC
>LPNX010141242.1:8806-20426 GCA_001517045.1 Pseudotsuga menziesii
CTCGATGACGAATTTGAGGGAGACCTTCCTCGACAAATTTAGTGGTAGGATTTTTGCCTTGACTTGTGGAAACATGGAGCAGAGTGGGGAATACTGTTTCCACCCCTTTTGTTATTTAAAGGGGAAAAAACTCGAGAAGGGGGAGTGTTACCCCCTAAATGGTAACTTGATGTTCAGAAGAATGAAAAAATGCTAGTTATGCAGAAAATCATATTCAGTCTATTGCTGGAGTGAGGTCTTTTGCAGAGGAGCTCGTAATGTTGGGTCTGTCCCAAAGGTTTTGTTTCCAGATTAGCAGAAGCTCCTAAGTTCGACAACAAAACATAGACCTTCCAATTCAAGAGTGGGAGCACAAGTTATCACAACTCTTTCAGAATTATAAAAGTACCTTCACCACTTGTGCTTACACGCTGTTAATAGCTGTTAACAGCAATCAAAATGGTGGAGTTGGCACACGCTGAGGTTGTGAAAACTTATGGTTGAGATCACTGTCTACTGCACAAATATAGAGCTGTCTCCCAACGATCAAAGCAATACAAATCACCAGCTTGTGAGTGCCTTCAATTCAGCAGTCGAAGTCTACGAAGGATTTTGCAGCCTGAAACAGGTGGATCTTCAATTCAAGATAACTCATGGATCTTATGTGGAAAAGGTACTTTTAGAAGAAGCAAAACTGTATGATGCTTCCAAGGTGATTCTGGGATCTAGTAAGCACAATGCCATAAGGTCTTCGCTGTCATTAGCCAAATATTGTGTTAAGAGACTACCATGCAGTTCTTCTGTACTGGTTGTTGAAAACGGAAAGGTGATCTTTGAGAGGTGTGGAAGAGAACCTTTATCAGTTGCAGATAAAGCTGTTTCTCCTCTGCTAGGATTGTTGAATCGAATAACATGGAGAATTAGAAGAAAGAACTGCAAAGCTTTAAACAGTGTTGTAGAATGTTCATTGGACACGACAGATTTAACTTCTCCCAACAGATGTGATTTCAATGAGCATGACAAAATTCTCAGTCTAGTATCAGATCATGATGGTCTTAAAAACATTCTTGTGAACAATGTTGATGTTTGTAAATACAGTTTGTCTGAAGTGGAAGTAATGGAAAGATCATGTCATCCTCTGAAACCAAATTGCTCTCTCTGTCAATTGCATACACAGATTCTTAATGGCAACGAGAAGAAAGATACAGGAGAAGAAGTTATCGATTTAGTATCTTCTTGTGATTCACTTCAAACTGTTTGTGGCACTTCATGTCTAGTCTCCAATGGGGAGAGGAAAAGTGATTCTTATGCAATAATTAACCAGAAAGTTCCCAAAGATGCTACTTCAGGACTCGTTACAGAGAAAGGAGAATTACTACCTGGATGGCCCCTCTTACGTGGAGCTGATTCACTAACCAATCTTCCTATTTCAGAATCTACATCAAAACAAATGTCTGTGGTTGAATGGGCACTACAGCTGCCAAATAGGCATATGCATACAGGTGGGGAGTTTCAATTGTAAGAACAGATTACGCAGAAGGTTTGCAACTATGAACATGAAGCTTTGTCTTCAAATGATGTAGCACCAATTCAGGCATTCTCTAAAGAAGATGGGTTTCCTAGCAGTCAGCAGAATGACTCTAATCGAGAAGAAAATTATTTGGCAAGGAGACTAGAGTGTCTTTGTCGAAGTAAAACCTGCAGGAATTTTACATATAAGGAGTTGCATTCAACCACTTCTGGCTTTTCAAACAGGGAATTTTATAGGAAGAGGAGGCTACAGTCAAGTGTACAGAGGATCTCTTCCTAATAGACAATTGGTGGCAGTGAAAATATTGAATCCTTTAGTTCCTTCCATACGATTCATCACAACGCCCGTAGAAGTACAGGTTTTCACATATAGACAACTTCGACTCGCCACAAGCAACTTCAGCTCTGCCAATGTGATTGGGAATGGAGGTTTCGGTTTGGTGTATAGGAGTGTCCTACTCGATGGTAGAGTGACTGCCATTAAAGAAATTGACAGAGATGGAAAACAAGGGGAACGTGAATTCAGAGTTAAGGTGGACCTTCTTAGCCGCTTGCATCCATAATATCTGCTTCAGCTTGTTGGCTACTGTGCTGATCAAGACCACCGTCTTCTTGTGTATGAATATATGCCTAATGGAAATTTGCAGGAGCATCTCTACTCTAATGTTTCACCAAGATTCTGTCTACAGATATCTTTTGTCATTTCTCAGCTAATTACGGAGGCCACGATTTATCTCTTTAGTGTTGGCAGCCGATATGGTTGGGAGCTCCATGACTCTGTCACCTCTGCGTAGATTTGTGATGCAGCTATCACATTTGGCAGCCCATATCAAGTCTGAAATCCACGCTATTGACATCGAAGAATCCGGATTGGCACGGAAGGTGGAAATCCAAGTGACTAGCAGTTTACGGGCACAGATGTGGATCGGCAGTCTACCTTCCGTTGACAGCCACCGGCACTCGAGCTCAGGTTTTCACTCAGCCGCTTCGGGGTAAATCACTATTACATAGAGTTGGTAGCAGCTCGAGTTTACTTTGTTACCACATGGAGTTTTAACAGCAGCACCTAGCAACCCTTGTGTCACTCACCTTCCTGGTCAATAATTGCGTGGAGCGGCTATCTTTTTTCACCCATATTTAATTTCTCATATGGCAGTCAGAACTAAACTTTGGAGAAATTGAATAGTGATCATGGATATTTTTGGCAGCATATGGTTACGTGGGATCTCAACATTTAGTCAAAGTGGGACTCCATCTAAGTAAACTGTTTCTTATCGTATGCATGAGCTAGCCAAAGTAAGAGTTAGTTAATTAGATAATGCTGGATCAAGTAGTGATTTTGGGAGAATAAAAAGTGGATCTGAGATTCACTTTTATTTCTATTATTTTATTTCTTTTTTAGTATTTTATGAGAGCTTCTTTTGGCCTATAAAGAGCATGCCTCTTTCTTTGTAATAGAGGGAAATTTTTTGGGCTGGGAGGATTTTTCCCCAGAGTTAATAAAGAAATTCATTGTTGAGCTTTTTGGACACGTTGGGTATTTCAGTGGTAATCTTGTGTTTTCTTAAGTTGTAGACTAAGCCGGCATAGAAGGCTAACAATCTAGCACGTTGGGCAAGCATTTGCGGCTGCCAAGTTGCTTGTCGCCGCCATGTTCTCGAAGGTCCGGGAGTAATGGAAAGTAGTCAGTTATACTACTATTCTCCTGGCCTCTGATTATGGAGCGGACCAGCCTGATCTCCCTTCTGCAAAACGCAAAACCTTTCTGATTCCCCTTCTGACTCCATTCGCCCTTCTGATACTGGCACTGTCCTTTTCCTCGAGGACTGATCCTCCCTTCCCTTCCTACCCATCAATCCAACTTATTTTCCTTTCTGCTACCCAATTTTCTCTAAGGCAGCCTCTTCAGATCACCCTTCCCTCCACTGCACCTGCCTTAGAGATCCGAACTCAGGGAAACCCCCCTAGAGCTGGAGAAGAGCTAGCCTGAAGCGAGGAGAGAGAAGGTGTGGTGACATTGGCCTCTCTCTCGAGAGGTTGTCGCCGGGCCGGCGTGCCCGCGGCTTTGGCTTTCAGCACCCGCGTGCTAGTTTCGGGCGACAACATTTTGGCGCCGTTGCCGGGGACAAAGTCCAGTTCCCGGATTTTGAAGACTATGCTTCATTGACATCTGTGGGAGATTACGTTGCAGATTATTCCTCTCACATGGCGACTCCACGAAGGGACAGAGCCCTTGTCCTTTTACAGATTTGAAGATCCGATTGGGTGTAGAGGTGAGCACACTCATCAGAAGGCTTTCAAGCTCACCTTGGCGACTCCACAAGTTTGGTACGAGGTATGATTTAACACGTCTTTTCAAATTAAGTACCGCATTGTTTGATTTATGGAAGAACCATGGGATATGTGGCATGAGGCTTACGGCCCACTGGACTTCTCGAAAGTCCATGGATTTCCTAGTGAGTGCTACGACCCTGAGATTCATGATATTCTTCCCGAATTTCATGGAAATGATGGTGTTTCAGCGACCCATCATATTGCATCTTTCTGCAAACTGATGGTTGATGTCGATGTTCATCATGAGGATGAAATTATGATTTTTTTTGCCATAACTTTGGTAAATAATGCAAATACCTGGTTCTGTGGTTTGCTGGATAAATCCATAGATTCAGTGCCAAATTTTTTCAAGAGGTTTCTCTTCCGCTGGCACGATGGGATAGTAGATGAGATTGAGTAGCTTGCTAAAAAATATGATGCTCTCATCCCTAGGGTCCATCACGAACTTGAGGAAGAGATTCATGAAGAACAAACCATGGAAGATCTGGTTGAGGAAGCAGTACAAGAAACCTTGGTTGAAGACATTACTGAAGAGATCCTTGATAGAGCTATAATAGAAGATGTGAAGCTGCCCCAAGCTTATAAACAACCTCATGATGTAGATGAGAAGCTGCCTCAGGTATATTTTGAAACTAATAACATTTGTGTTGCAGATATGTCTCATGAAAGTCTTATGTATAACAAAATCCAGTTTGATGAAGGGCTGCCCAATGCTTATCTAAGCCCTCTTCAGTGTTATCTTGATGAAGCATGCACCCCAATGTGCTATATGATTGGAGATTTGAAAGATGACTTGTGTTTGCAGCATAAGCACTTCTATGACAGCCATACTTTGATGGCATTTTCAGGTCAAATCTGCAACGTTTTTGATGCAACCTTGTTTTGGTTAATGACCAAACACAGGGGGAGATGTTCTACTGTTGACAAGGAGCTGAGATGGCTCCATTACTTGTATGCCTACACCTAACTTGTGCTAGATTCATGTTAAGTTAGGTAGGTAGGAAGAAAAATAAGCTCTTGCATGAGCATTTAAATTTTCAGTCTGTTTTTTTTTTCTGTTTTGTAATAAAGTATGGGATGTGAATAAAGCCATCCCATCACCTCTTTCTTTGAAATTGGTCTGCTGATACTCAGATATTCTGAGGTTCTCTCATGCTCTCTCCAAGAGCACACGTCCCCCATGGAGCCAGATGTTACCCCCTAAATGGTAACTTGATGTTCAGAAGAATGAAAAAATGCTAGTTATGCAGAAAATCATATTCAGTCTATTGCTAGAGTGAGGTCTTTTGCAGAGGAGCTCGTAATGTTGGGTCTGTCCCAAAGGTTTTGTTTCCATATTAGCATATGCTCCTAAGTTCGACAACAAAACATAGACCGTCTAATTCAAGAGTGGGAGCACAAGTTATCACAGCTCTTTCAGAATTATAAAAGTACCTTCACCACTTGTGCTTACAGGCTGTTAACAACTGTTAACAGCAATCAAACTGGTGGAGTTGGCACACACTGAGGTTGTGAAAACTTATGGTTGAGATCACTGTCTACTGCACAAATATAGAGCTGTCTCCAAACGATCAAAGCAATACAAATCACCAGCTTGTGAGTGCCTTCAATTCAGCAGTCGAAGTCTACGGAGGCTTTTGCAGCCTGAAACAGGTGGATCTTCAATTCAAGATAACTCATGGATCTTCTGTGGAAAAGGTACTTTTAGAAGAAGCAAAACTGTATGATGCTTCCAAGGTGATTCTGGGATCTAGTAAGCACAATACCATAAGGTCTTCGCTGTCATTAGCCAAATATTGTGTTAAGAGACTACCATGCAGTTCTTCTGTACTGGTTGTTGAAAATGGAAAGGTGATCTTTGAGAGGTGTGGAAGAGAACCTTTATCAGTTGCAGATAAAGCTGTTTCTCCTCAGCTAGGATTGTTGAATCGAATAAGATGGAGAATTAGAAGAAAGAACTGCAAAGCTTTAAACAGTGTTGTAGAATGTTCATTGGACACGACAGATTTAACTTCTCCCAACAGATGTGATTTCAATGAGCATGACAAAATTCTCAGTCTAGTATCAGATCATGATGGTCTTAAAAACATTCTTGTGAACAATGTTGATGTTTGTAAATACAGTTTGTCTGAAGTGGAAGTAATGGAAAGATCATGTCATCCTCTGAAACCAAATTGCTCTCTCTGTCAATTGCATACACAGATTCTTAATGGCAACGAGAAGAAAGATACATGACAAGAAGTTATCGATTCAGTATCTTCTTATGATTCACTTCAAACTATTTGTGGCACTTCATGTCTAGTCTCCAATGGGGAGAGGAAAAGTGATTCTTATGCAATAATTAACCAGAAAGTTCCCAAAGATGCTACTTCAGGACTCGTTACAGAGAAAGGAGAATCACTACCTGGATGGCCCCTCTTACGTGGAGCTGATTCACTAACCAATCTTCCTATTTCAGAATCTACATCAAAACAAATGTCTGTGGTTGAATGGGCACTACAGCTGCCAAATAGGCATATGCAGACAGGTGGGGAGTTTCAATTGTAAGAACAGATTACGCAGAAGGTTTGCAACTATGAACATGAAGCTCTGTCTTCAAATGAGGTAGCACCAATTCAGGCATTCTCTAAAGAAGATGGGTTTCCTAGCAGTCAGCAGAATGACTCTAATCGAGAAGAAAATTATTTGGCAAGGAGACTAGAGTGTCTTTGTCGAAGTAAAACCTGAAGGCATTTTACATATAAGGAGTTGCATTCAGCCACTTCTGGCTTTTCAAACAGGGAATTTTATAGGAAGAGGAGGCTACAGTCAAGTGTACAGAGGATCTCTTCCTAATGGATAATTTGTGGCAGTGAAAATATTGAATCCTTCAGTTCATTCCATACGATTCATCACAACGCCCGTAGAAGTATAGGTTTTCACATATAGACAACTTCGACTCGCCACAAGCAACTTCAGCTCTGCCAATGTGATTGGGAATGGAGGTTTCGGTTTGGTGTATAGGAGTTTCCTACTCGATGGCAGAGTGACTGCCATTAAAGAAATTGACAGAGATGGAAAACAAGGGGAACGTGAATTCAGAGTTAAGGTGGACCTTCTTAGCCGCTTGCATCCACAATATCTGCTTCAGCTTGTTGGCTACTGTGCTGATCAAGACCACCGTCTTCTTGTGTATGAATATATGCCTAATGGAAATTTGCAGGAGCATCTCTACTCTAATGTTTCACCAAGATTCTGTCTACAGATATCTTTTGTCATTTCTCAGCTAATTACGGAGGCCACGATTTATCTCTTTAGTGTTGGCAGCCGATATGGTTGGGAGCTCCATGACTTTGTCACCTCTGTGTAGATTTGTGATGCAGCTATCACATTTGGCAGCCCATATCAAGTCTGAAATCCATGCTATTGACATCGGAGAATCCGGATTGGCGCGGAAGGTGGAAATCCAAGTGACTAGCAGTTTACGGGCACAGATGTGGATCGGCAGTCTACCTTCTGTTGACAGCCACCGGCACTCGAGCTTAGGTTTTCACTCAGCCGCTTCGGGGTAAATCACTGTTACATAGAGTTGGTAGCAGCTCGAGTTTACTTTGTTACCACGTGGAGTTTTAACAGCAGCACCTAGCAACCCATGTGTCACTCACCTTCCTGGTCAATAATTGCGTGGAGCGGCTATCTTTTTTCACCCATATTTAATTTCTCATATGGCAGTCAGAACTAAACTTTGGAGAAATTGAATAGTGATCATGGATATTTTTGGCAGCATATGGTTACGTGGGCTCTCAACATTTAGTCAAAGTGGGACTCCATCTAAGTAAATTGTTTCTTATCGTATGCATGAGCTAGCCAAAGTAAGAGTTAGTTAATTAGATAATGCTGGATCAAGTAGTGATTTTGGGAGAATAAAAAGTGGATCTGAGTTTCACTTTTATTTATATTATTTTATTTCTTTTTTAGTATTTTATGAGAGCTTCTTTTGGCCTATAAAGAGCATGCCTCTTTCTTTGTAATAGAGGGAAATTTTTTGGGCTGGGAGGATTTTTCCCCAGAGTTAATAAAGAAATTCATTGTTGAGCTTTTTGGACATGTTGGGTATTTCAGTGGTAATCTTGTGTTTTCTTAAGTTGTAGACTAAGCCCGCATAGAAGGTTAACAATCTAGCACGTTGGGCAAGCATTTGCGGCTGCCAAGTTGCTTGTCGCTGCCATGTTCTCGGAGGTCCGGGAGTAATGGAAAGTAGTCAGTTATACTACTATTCTCCTGGCCTCTGATTATGGAGCGGACCAGCCTGATCTCCCTTCTGCAAAATGCAAAGCCTTTCTGATTCCCCTTCTGACTCCATTCGCCCTTCTGATACTGGCACTGGCCTTTTCCTCGAGGACTGATCCTCCCTTCCCTTCCTACCCATCAATCCAACTTATTTTCCTTTCTGCTACCCAAGTTTCTCTAAGGCAGCCTCTTCAGATCACCCTGCCCTCCACTGCACCTGCCTTAGAGATCCGAACTCAGGGAAACCCCCCTAGAGCTGGAGAAGAGCCAGCCTGAAGCGAGGAGAGAGAAGGTGTGGTGACATTGGCCTCTCTCTCGAGAGGTTGTCGCCGGGCCGGCGCTCCCGCGGCTTGGGCTTTCGGCACCCGTGTGCCAGTTTCAGGCGACAACAACGAGAAAAATATCTGCGCAACCCTCCCAAATATTTGTAAATGAATTTCTACGACCCAAGCTAAGCGCTATTTGTGTAGGGGTAGGATGTGGTGTCTAGTACGAATATGAAGCAAGTGGCGTTCCTTCTGATTTAAGAGGTGGAATTATTATTCCATGCAAAAAAATTGATGCAACCACGATTAACAGAAGATTCAAATATGCCCCAACCTCTATGTTGGAGGGTATTCGATTTGATGGGGTTCGTAAACATCAGTCATGACATGAGATTGGCGTTTTCCAAAGGAATGCATGACTTATAGAATGCCTGATGTTGCTCTGATCATTTTTCTGTAGTGTTGCTTCCAAAATTTTGTTGCATTTCGCATTAGCAGGTATAAGCTTGCACTCTGGTGCCTTTTCACCTGATTGGTTTCCTTCGAACCGGTCTGTTTTTGTTTATGAGATTACCAGCCTAGAAAGATATGGGAGGCTTTCTACGATTAGTTTAGCGTTACATCATTTTGGGTTACCCTTTTTAAAATTGATCTAGGTGTTTTAAGACACCCCCTAATATGGTCTGCATTTTCGTGAAGTCTGTTGTCTGAATATTTTTTTACTATGACCAGATAAAAATTGTAAGGATAGTGTCCCTGAAATTAAACCATATTTTTGGGGTTTGATCCTATAGATAGATAAACTTCAATCATAACCGTTCCAAAAAATTTGGGGATAGGTTAAAGGTCTGGCTGTATTTTGTGCATAATAATTAAATCCAAGGAGTAAACCCCTACAATGATTTCAATAGGGAAACACACCTCTAATCTAAGTTTCTCATGTAATCTAAGATTCGGTATCGATCAGTCTACATATGGCTAAGTCGATCTCCTTACTGACCATGAAATATTAAATCTGCATTTAAGTCGTGTTGTCATGGTCTCGTGATTATGCAAAACCTTCTAGTCCAGAAGAGCATTCCAAACGCAGAGCATCCTTCCAGTCATAGTTGTAGTTAGAGTACTTTTTAAATGGCCTTAGTAGGTGGAAACATAAATCGAGTCCTAAAATTGATTAAGAGCTAAGTAAAGTACCATGATGCACAAGGTTTACAAGTATGGTTATACCTACGAGAATGAATCATGATGAAGGATATATATATAGATATATAAATAAGAAAAGTAGTTTTGGTTGAAGAGAACTTATTAATAGGTATTCAGTATGTTGAGGATAGTTCTCATAATAAGGAACCTATAAATAAGAGGCATATATCTTAGTAGAAAATTTATTGCTAAATGCTTAATTATGTTCCGAAGATTATTCTTGTTATGAAACTGTAACTTGGGGTAAGGCATTTCCTAGGGCCCGGTAGGGATATGCTCTAAGCACAGAGAATGCCTATATTAAGGAACCACTATATGGATATATATATTGCATAGGGTGCTACTAATGTGTTTTTAACTTGTTTTGAATATGCCGACAAGGTTTTATTATTTGTAGTTTGTGTTAACGAACTAAGGCACAACCGTAGCCTCGATAAAGTAATGCTGGGTGATCATAAAAGGAAATAAGAAAAGGGGAGTGTTAACCTTGAACTTGAAAAGGGGTGCAAACATTTATTTTCATATTATTACATAGAGAATGAGGGAATTATCCACCTCGGTGCAATATACTTGTGTTAAACAAGAGATTCTCTAGTTATGTTTGTATATAACTTAGAGATACTCTTGAAGAGAGAGCATGCGAGAAGAATAGAAAGAGAATTTTGGAAACCATGATGTTGTGGAAATACAACCCTTGATTTTAATAAAGGTCACATGAGGTGACCGTTTTTGTGGACGTAGCTCATGGATTGGGCGAACCATGTACTTCATGTCTCTCTCTGATTTTTGTGTCTCAATGGTTTATGTTTTTCTTTCCTTATATTATCTTGCAACATTCTGCTATCTTGTCTAGAGATTAAATACTTTATGAAGGATAATCAAGAGAAAATTATTTGTTATCATAATGATGTTATCCACATACTAGATTTTCTCTAAAGGAACTTACTGACAAAATGCTTGTGTACTACATCCCTTAAGGATATGATTAATAATAATTTGGAATCACGTTAAGACATTGTCGTCAAACATGATGTGGATAGAAGACTGCAAAGAAGTACTATTAAAATGCATAGAAGTGTGCCTCTTCGGTTTCATCAGTTAGAAATAAGTAATGGATTGTCCTTTAGACGGAGCAACTTTTGCTTAAGGAGATGGTAATCCATGACTCTGAACCATTGATAATAGATACATATGGTCTAAGTTTAATAATTGAACCAATAATTGTAAATCACTTAGAGACCCATAGTTCATATAAGAATTTCAGATCACTATATGTGGGATTGTGTTTGAAAATGATATGTTACAAAAATGATACGTGAAGGCTCAATCTAAATATTCCTCCATTGAGAGGACACATGCAAATTTTAAACTGGGATACATCATATGAATGGTGTTCAATCACAAATTCTATGACTATTTCATGATTAGCATTGGTAAGAATATTATGTTAAAGTTACAGGTAAATTTTTCAAAGAAAGATAAATCGTAAAGGATTGTAAGAGAAATAAAAATGCATAAAAGATCCTTTTAATAATATATGGATTTCCAAAAAATGTGTGTAACTGATAGGTGTGCAGGTATACCTTGGAAGCAAGACTGAGTTCTAGATGAAAGTCTTAACAATAGTTCATGTATTTGTATCGCAATTACACAGGTTGCCTTAAATGGTGGAAGGTTAAAACAACTTTACTAGGTGCAAGGTTAAAACGACAAGTGAATCCTCAAGAATTATATGCAGAATAACAATTCCCTTGATGAACTAAGCCTGGTGGGGTCATCGTAAGATGAAGTAACTCGCAAATATGTTGATTTCTCCACTAACAAGTTTTGGGTCAGTATTTTCCTCGTTTGGTATCAAATCAAGGACATTTTCATTAATTTTGGAATACTTGTTTATGCTATTAAGTGTCAAGAAGACATCCCTACAATTTTTAATTAAGAAGTTGAAAGCTCCTCTTGAAGAAAATTACCATCAAGGATATTTTTTCCACTAAAAGTGATCTACACAAAAGTGCCAATAAGGTATTTTAATACATGGA
>LPNX010141242.1:20789-34490 GCA_001517045.1 Pseudotsuga menziesii
CTCAGCGAAAACAACGACATTTTTAGTGCAAAGACTTACTTGATTCTCTATGCACCATTTGGGTAATCATTTGCTTCGTGGGTTATTTAATGGCATTACCGGTTCTCTTCAAGGGTGGGGGGGGGCCATGGCGCGAAGGAGTTTTCATTCCTATATGCCTTTTAGATGTGGAGGCTAGTAATGTTGGGGAGAGGAAGACCCCATGAAGGATATTTTTCTGTGTGTTTTCTTACCTCTACTAAAAAATTGCTCCATGCGCTATTGATCTCTAATGAAGAATGGCTTCTTGTGTTTTCATTTATGCTGAATAATTTCTTCTTGCTTTCTGATTCAGTATTGGAGTAGATATTTGTATCTGAATTTTTCTGATTTATGATTGCCGGTATGGATTGATCTGTCATTCATGGAAATATCTGGTTGCAACGTTTGAAGATGAGGCTAGGAGAGGCTCACCTCTCAATGGAGAAACCTAAAAGAACACTCAGAACCAAAACAATATTTAGAAAACCTTAAACCATGTAAGACACTAGAGTGGCACAAGAAAAGTCAAATGCTTCATTAGGAGGCCAGATGCCTTTTTATAACAATTACAAAGGGACCTCATTGCTGAGGCCAAAATGAGTACAATAAATGTTGCTCATTATTTATACTAATATCTAATATATATACTTAATACATTATTGAATACATAATGGGCAGTGTGGGCCTCCCATATAGCCCATTCCTCCCAGTTTAATTGAAAAGATCCCTACTTTCCTGCCTCCCGATTTAATTTGGAAGCCATGCTTGCAAAGAGGAGATGGAAAAGGTTGAAGAGGTGCTGAGATTTGTTTCAATTTGATGAAGATATGGACGGTGTGTAGATGGTCTAAGATGCGAGCAGGTGGGGGATTCCCATGATGCTACTCTTGTCATATTTATTGTAAATAAACTAAAGGGAGAGATCTGTATTGTTTTAGATGTGTGAACCTCTTCTCTTGCATGATGGGAGTAGGTGGGGATTCACATATTGTTGTTTTTCATCATCTTGCTATGAATAAACTAGAGGGAGATATCTATATTGATTTAGATCTGTGAACCTACTCTCTTGGTGGTGGATATCTATGCACCCTTGGAGATAGGAGACCTATGTATGCACTCACAAATGAACTGATACTGAAACCCTCACAACGGTGTGATTTGGATTGATACACAAATATTTTAGCTACCTCGCACTCCATGGAGGTCCTCTCTGCAAATAAAATTTTGTAGAGTAATGCTGGAGGATTGTGCAAATAACAAAAATGGAACAAAACTGTGCAAAGTGTTGTAGAGTACTACAAAAATTGAATTGAAAGAGAACCCACTGAAAAGAGAACTAATACTACTGCAAAGTAAATCTGAACCAAAAATGCGAGATCACTGCTAGGCTTGGACTAAGGGGAATGGATCCCTATGGAAAGGTTGTGGAATCCCATGCCATGTTGAATATGGATTGCTCGAGAATGCAAAATGAACTTCTGCCAATTGTCGAATATGCCATGTTGAAGATGGTTTTGCTAGAGAGTGCTTCTCGCTGGTGAGTGATAGTTGTTGCTATTATGGGGCTGAGCATTTCTAACTGCTGTGGAGGCACACGGAACCCAACATGTCCTGGAAAATAGTCCTTGATGAGCCATGAGGTACTGTTGTAAAATACTAATAGGAATGATGGATGGTGGCATCCAAAAGAAGGAAAGGTTGGTGTACAAACATGCTTTTGTTGTACAAAGCGATGTAATTAATAGTCCTACAAAGTTTAGTAGAAAAACCCATGAGGATGTTATAAAAAGAAATAGAAGTCTAAGAACACCACATTGAAATTGCATATCAGTGTCTCCAAGCTCATCTAGAGAAGGTTCTAGATGATTCCACAAGGGGATAAACATATTATGTTCAGCTTGCAAATATTTGGTGATTGTGTCATTGAAGTCAACCTTAGCAAGTGAAGATCTGGAAATTTTAATCTGATCAACTGGAGAACTATGAACTGAGGAGACAACTAATTTTTTAACATTTTTTCCTATAAAAAGGCTATATGCAGAGTCGGTATGAATTATTTCCATCACCGATCCAACGAAATTTGGAACTGGTACCTTATCTAAAGATCGAGGATACAAATCAAGTCGATAATATGTATTTGACATCAGTAATTTTGGATTGTAAGAATGAAACTGACTGTTTAGTGATGAGTTGTCATACATGTCCAATTTCTTGAAAAAATCCATGGTGTAAATAGTAAAATGAACCACTACAAATACACCAACATTAGAATCAAGGTGATGAGAATAGGAGTTTTCATCCTTCAAACTGCTCCCAATTGCCAACACACCAGGAGAGTAAAGCTATGAATACAGTGTTGGAGCTTGGAAAGTATTGGAAACTCCTTATATCTACATTTCTCTAACATTTGTTCAATTATATCAGCTAGATCATCGATCTGAATCTCTTCAGAATCCTGAAATTTGAGAAAATGGTCACCCCCATGTCTTGTCATATAAAGAAGAATGTGACTACCTTCATCACTCAAGAGGCACTTTGAACAAGGAACAACAGGATGATGTCACCCAGTCAAAACATGCAAGAAGTTTTCAACGGTCACCTCATATCCTCTGTAATCTACCTCAACATTATCACAATATAGATTAAGTTGATGGTTCTCATTGTTGAACACTTGAGAAGGATAGCTATTTCTAGAGCTGCATGCCATATCATCTCCCATCCTGAGTATTATAGTCTTATTAGGTATCCCTATCCTTTTTATAGTCCGATATAGGGACAATGTGCTAGCCATGTGCCAATAATTGAACCTGAATCGAGATGTGCATAGCAAAACTGCCGAGTTGTTAGTGTGCATCGTTCCCATGGGCCGAAAGGCTGAGGAATATCCATAGACTGTCAAAATTAGCTACGATGATACAAACAAGAGGGATAACCTCATTTTCATATTTCCTCAAGTTGTCATTGCCAATGACTAAATTTCTGCTGATAGAAGAAATGTGATTGAGATTAGTGTAAGTCAACTTGCCATTCCAAACTCCTATGAACTTTAGCTGATAAAAGATAGTGATAAAATTTCCTTTGATAAGAAATTCACTTCACAGGCTGCATACGGTATGCCTTATGGTGGATTTCTGTGCTTGTGTGGATGAAATGGATTTAGGGTTTCCACAGTAGAGTAGAAGGATAAAATGCAATGCCTATGTCGTGGAGAGCAAGGCTATTGAGGAGAGAGAGAAATAGGAAGATATTTTTAGATCCCTGAGTCAATTATGTGCAGTGCTAGGAACTCAATGGGGTGATGAAGGAAAGGGAAATATTGTTGACATTTTAGCACGACGCTATGATATTATGGTGTGTTGTTAGGGAGGGGCAAATTCTGGTCACACAATATACAACAACGAGGAAAAGAATTTTGTATTAGATTTCTCAAATGAACCAAGGAACATAAATATGAGGATTGCAAATAAGACCATGAAAATGGAATACAGAATGGAATATCATATGGAGAAATTTAGTTATTCAGTGGAGATTTTCTTTAGCACCTTCAAATCGAAATATGGATGGTATTCCACTTAAATGACATTTGCTGCAACTTCGTGAGTATTACAAATAGTGAAAACTTCCCACACAAATAAAGGTATCATTTCTTTACACTCACAACCCCCTTTTGGAAAACAAATAATTTAACAAGGATGTTGATGTACCTTGGTGACCCAATCAACAAACTCATTTGCACTTTTCACATTTCGAGAGAGAAATACGAATCCAAAATTTTTCACATGCTTCACAAAGTCTTCACGGGATTAGGGTTTTCACTAAAAGGAGTCTTCAACTCTCACACACAAAACAATGAACGATGTCGCTGCTTCATTTTGGAGATGAGCGGCAGGAGGAGGCCATGTTCATCAAGGAGAGGGGTAAGACTCTTGAGGGTGAGTGTGTTGGAGGGTAGGCACAATAGAGATGGAGGATATGCAATAATGGACAAGGATATGGGATGGAGTAAGGTATTCGCAGCGATGATGGAGGTATAGATGATGGAGAGAAAATGATGGAGAGAAGATGATGGAGAGAATATGAAAACTAGTGGAGGCGGAAATGATGGAGGGTGTGTTAGTAGAAGCATGCCTAAAAGAAACAAAAAAGTGAAGAAAATCTTGGTAGTGTGTTGGAAGGAGGGAATGTGTGGAGCGATGAAAATGGTCTGTAGGAAATGGGGATTAGAGGACAGTAAATTCTTTAGCTATGAATGGTTTTCAAAATTAGCATTAGGGCCATATCATAGCCATGGGGAGGGGCACGATGGAAAGATGGAAGCAAAAACTAGAAGCAGAAAAAAAATAAACAGAGAACTACAAGAAATAGGTTTTAAGAAAAATGAGCATTAGATAGCGAAAGCAAGAAAAATAAATTAATTGAAATCTAGGTCTAGGAGCGAACTACTCTGATTCCAATTGATTTGCTATTCATGGTGAGATCTAGTAGAAAAGATCGAAGGTGAGGCTAGGAGAGCCTGACCTCTCAATGGAGAAACCTAAAAGAACACTCAAAACAAAAACAATATTCATAAAACCTTAAAACATGTAAGACACTAGAGTGGCACAAGAAAATTTGAATGCTTCATTAGGAGGCTGGATGCGTTTTCATAACAATTACAAAGGGACCTCATTGATGAGGCCAAAACAAGCACAATAAATGATGCTCATTATTTATACTAATATCTAATATATATACTTAATACATTACCAAATACATAATGGGTAGCGTGGGCCTCCCATACATCCCATGGATACACTTGATATGCTTATTGTTGATACAATGTGCAATACGTTTGGTGTTTTGTCCTGCCTTGTCTAGATGCATTCTTGGGGAATTTTGGTTTCTATCTACCTGTTTGATTTAAAGAGGGCCATGCATGCATTTTGATTCCTACCTATCCTAAATACATTGCATACCTATAGGAAGAGACCCGTGATGCATCTCCAAATTTTGGGGCTATGTCATAACATCTACACTTTTGGAGAATTCGATCTTTGATCCATGGTTTTTTCCCATTGGGAATCTATTATATACGTGACTCGCTCTCGATAGGGGAATTTTAGTTTGAGTTTCTGGATGTGAAGGGAGATTGAATGCATTGCAATTATTCCTATTGTGAATGTGTTCCCAATTTGTATGTGGTCTTGTATTTTCATGTATGTCTATGTTGTTGATGTATTTGTAACTTCGGAATGTATTCATCCGTATATATTATGTATTGTATCCTGATGTTTATTTTGTGATGTGTCTATAATGTAATTGATTCATGTCATGCCCCCATGTTCCGATCGGGAAGTTTCTATAATGTAAACAAGTCATGTCAAGTCATTGTGGGTAACCCTCCTATTGGTCAAGGGTTAAAGATCCCGCAATTGTGGGGCCTTAGGGTTATTAGACTACCCTAGTGAAGTCGAGCCTAGGTGAGTCATTGTAAGTCAGGGAAATAGTCCCCACCATCTAATTCAAGGTTAACCCTCCTTGCTGAGCAGAGGGCAAACTCCCCACAAGTTGTGGGGCACTAGGGTTATTAGACACTCCTAGAGATGTCAGCTCTAGTAAGTAATTGTTAAGTGACGATGACATCTTGGAGTGGGTTTCAAGTGAACGAAAGAATATAAATAGAGAGTGAGGCTCCCTATTTATCACACACACATTCACTCATTGGGGTGCATGAGTGAGAGAGGAGAAGCTCTTTCATTGTGAGAGAGAGAGACAGAAGCTGTGGAGATCATCTTTATGTTTTTAGGTTTTACTACTACCATTGGTGCTCATTCTATCTATGAGAAAGTTGTGGGGTTTTCTCCTTTATGGTTTCCTTGAGGAAGATTCTTTGTCTCTCTTGTCTCTTGTGTTTATTTCTGTGCATGTTATTCTCTCATTTAAAGATCCTAAGATAATGCTAGGCTTGAATGATAAAAATCGAACATGGTATCAGAGCTAACCTAAGAAGAAGACTTTGTGCAGCTACAAAAGCTATGGATTTTTATTTTTTGGGTCTCTCTCAACAATCCATCAGCAAAAGTATGCTAGGATGACTCTCCATTGAAGGGCACATCTTTCTGTCGAAGCGGAATTCGATTCTGATCATTTTTCAGTTTTTGGTGCGGAAATTAGGGCTTTCTATAGAAGAGGAATTATTGAGTGAGACGGGCATAGGATTTCTATCCTCATCAAGAGGCCTTTTTCAAGATTTTTGATCAGGTGAAACTCCAGAAAAGTCAAAACCTAGTTTGACCCTGACCTAGAAAAAATCCTGAATACTAAAACTGCCAAGTTTTGGTACATTCGGTATATCCCAATATTGGCGAAGTCTCAGGAGCAGAAAATTGTAGAGGCAAAATATAAAATAGTGATTTACACTATTTCCAAAATTCCACCTTAGCTTCACTCTATTATAGGATATATGATCCCTCCAAGTTAGGGTTCCAGTCTCTTCCAGGATTCATCCCTAAACAGGACACCTGGGGAGAATTGCTATATCTTGGGATACAAAGGTCCAAATGAAATTTATGAAAGTGTTATAGAAATGAAATGGACTATAATTTCCCGTGGTCCAATATTCAGACTCAGAAGATAAACCAGTGACACATGGAAGTCTATATAATTTCTCTGTTTTGAATAGTCCTCTAACAGGTCACCTTGGGAAAACAATCATAAGTCCCAATTGGTAAAACTAACTTTGATGAAACCTATGGTGTTGAATCAGGGATAGGCCAAGATACGTTTGTAAAAAATTTTAGACATAGAGGAGTACCAATTTTAGATATACCACAGAAATAGTAACAGGAATTTCTGCAGAAGAAATTGGAAAACTAGGCCTTCTTGTTCCAGGAGTTTCCCTCCACTGTTTTCAGAAAAAGAATTTATTAGACAAATTTCCTTGAAGAGATCTATCCTTCTATCGAGTCAGATCTAAAATATTCCAATTTTTAAAAATTAGGGTTTCTCTCACAAACCCTAGATCAGTGAGCTCTCGAACCATGACAAACACCTCAAATTGGTAAGATCTAACATTAGAGGAAATTTCAACTTAAAATGGGCCTTTTAACTTTGATTCAAATTCCATGTCATCATGTGTTATCCAATGAAATTGATTTAAATCTAAAATACCGTATAGTTCTTAAACACTTTTTTAATATAAATTTGGGGATAGGTATCATAAAAAAAACTACTCTTTTTGTTTGTATTTTCGACATATCTCCCCGTGTTTTTACTCAAATTTCAATCGGGAGAGCTGGTTGGATGTGGAATTAAATTTTGCATCCAATGAGTACCCACTTGACATACTTT
This sequence comes from Pseudotsuga menziesii, assembly GCA_001517045.1. Taxonomy (NCBI): domain Eukaryota; kingdom Viridiplantae; phylum Streptophyta; class Pinopsida; order Pinales; family Pinaceae; genus Pseudotsuga; species Pseudotsuga menziesii. The sequence goes on from LPNX010141242.1 coordinate 28,140, forward strand.
TTATGGACCCCGCTACCCCAAAAACAAGAAATGCCTGAAAAATGGAATGATGACATCATCATTCCATGTTTTCAAGTATTTCTTGTTTTTGTGGTAGAGGGGTCTGTCAAAAGTATGCCGGGTGGGTACTGGTTGGAGGAGGCATTTAATTATGCATCCAAAGAGCTCTCCTTATTGAAATTTGAGTAAAAACATGGGGAGATATGTTAAAAATACAAACAAAAAGTAGTTTTTTTCTTTTCTTTCTCCAAAATTAATAAATATTATTTTATTATTTTAACTATTATTTTATTAATTCTTTTTAGGAGGCCCATGTTGAGTTGAAATTTCCTCTAAAAATGAAGTTGACAACTTCCAAGCATGGAAGCATATGATCTTCCTAAATAAAATGAATTGGACACCTACACAGGTAGAGAGGTTCCAGTTCCAGAGGGAGATGAGGCTAGAAGCCTTACACAAGAAGAACTTAGTCAAGGCCAAGAAGATCATTGTTGATTCAATCATGGATAAAATTGTACCATAAGTGTCTTCACTAAATACATCGAATATGTTTGATTCCTTTACCAAGCTATTTGAGGGGAAGAACATAAATCAGAAGATGGCTTTGAGAAAACAATTGAAGAATGTGAAGATCCAGGATGCAGAACAACTTGAGGTGGTATAAGAAGAAATGGAGAATGTAGAAGTAGTGATAGCCATCCTGAATGGCCTCCTAGGATCATGAATTCATTCATGCGAGGAATGTGTGCCAGAAGGAAATGATTAACTTTAGCAGACTCAAGCGATGAGGAATATGAAGGACTCAACTCCTGAAAAAGCTCTTATTCAACTTATCATTTGGATAATAAATGATGCTATTATGAATGAAGAAGACGATGAAGCTGAAGGCTCAAGAAGGAGTCTACCCACAAAACAAATAAAAATAAGTATTCAATTGTCATTTCATGATATTGTTTTGTTATGCATTTTTTTATATTCAGTTGATGTATTATGCATGATAGGATGTTTGCATTAATGGTAGTATACTACTAATATGCATGTGATGGGTAAGTAGCTCATGGTGCTAAACAACTCTCCATTGCTACTTATCTAGAATGAAACCTCTTTGCTGACATATTGATTTAGTAAACAATCGCAATGTTGTCTTGGTAGAGATGGAAGGAATCTAGAAAGTTTCAGTGAGATATGGATGAATGTTGTATTGGATAAAGTAGGTGCATGATCATATATTTAAGCATAAGAACTTGCCAGTATGAATATTCCTTATGAAATGTTTCTAACCATACAAATGCATTTGACTTGTAGGAAATATCATGTAGATAATCACCTACAAGCAAAGAAGGACAAGACTAGTTCCAAAGAACAAGTGGCGACATCTTAAGATGAAGAATAAATGTGATGAATGCAGTGACATAATTAATAAAGAACCTTCCAGCTATGAAGAAGTAACCAAGAAGAAATGGAAGACCAGTTCAAGAATAATGATGTCTAGGATGTATTATCGAGACCTGAAGAGAAGTTCATAGTTCCATCATGCAGTAGATGGAAACATCCTAGGATAACACATAGATAATGAGCTTGATAAATATCTGAACCTATGCTACAAGGTTGATAGATGATGAAAAGCTCATAGATGGGTGTGAGAAGAAATTTTGAAAAATTTCAAGATAGAGGATCTTGGTATGCAGTGATCCTAGATGGATACTTAGAATATTAGTAGCAGAGGAAGCTACTTGTCACTCTGGTATAGAATGTTTCAGTGCATAGAGTACAAAAGACAGAGGGAGAATGATGCTCTGCTTCAAAAGGAGTGACTGCAGAATATCGTGAGGTTCAACATGGTACGACAGGATGGATAGATTACTGATGACTCTAGGCTTTACTGAGAGTAAAGAGGACTCCAACCTTTGCTTCAATATTGAAGGCAAAAGACTAGTGATGCTGCTGTTATGTGTTGATGCACTACATTCTAGGTATGATGGTGTGGAAAAGGGAAGTATGCAGTAGAGATCCTCAGGAGGTTCAGGATGATGGAATACAAGGCCATGACCAGACCTATGGCATCAAAGCTAAATATATTGAGTGTTGCTTCATCAAATATGGTTGATGCCATAATATATCATCAAATGATTTGTTCCTTGATGTACCTGATGAATACGACACCAGATATTTGGTTTCTTATGAACACATTGAGACATGTTCACATGATGGTTGCAAAGCATGTAGTGAAGTACCTAAAGGGTATAGTTGATTATAGGCTCAAGTATGAGGCGACTCAAAAGACTATGTGCATTTGTATTGGGTAGTAAGTGCCATTGATAGGAAGAGAACTTTGAGGTGCTACTTGATCATCCATGATGAATGTTCAAGGTGCTTTCTTATATAAATAAGAATGGATTATTTTCTAACAAAAAAGGCAATATAAAACTACCCAAGTTTTAATTAGTGATTATACACCACCTCTTTATAGATAGATACAACACAGTATTTAGTGTAATACTGCATTGTATAATATATAAGTTATTACATTTGAAAATACGAAGAGAAAAGGAAGACACCATCACATCTCCCTTAAACACTTATTGGCCTGTTCAATGGTTGCAAGATTCGTTTCATCCTCAACCTTCATCTACCTTTTTTTGATCCATTTAAAAGGATGGAACAAGGAAGGATGTCTATCACTAATGGATATATAAGCCCATGCCCTCATGGATATTTTAAATTTGTCAACCGATCGAATCGCATTAGCTCATCTATGTTTGTTCCTAGTCCAAGACATGGGAAAGTATGATACTTTAAACAGTTCTCAAGATGCAAACTCAATATATTGCCAAATTGAAATTACCACAGAGAGGCCCTAGAAAGGAGTTCCATCCTTTGAAATCCCCAAGTATGAATTAAAAAATATCTATTTAGAACGTGAAATAGACCATCGAGACATATAGTCTCCAATTATACAAACTATACTATTTCCCAAGGTCAATTAGTAACTAGAATTGCTTCTTGATCACCTGATTCTTTCCTTCTTGATGGAATCTATTGTTAACGTCGTTATGTGTGTTGTTAATTTCACTATGCGTCAAGTGAGGAGGACAAAGTTGTAACTATCCCATAATGTCACCTCCTACAGCAGGGTGGTGAACCATCTAGTACTTGCACTTTGAGATCTACAACAAGCATTTTAAATAGAAACTAATGCTAGTGGTTATGCAATGGGGGCAATATTAATGCAACATAAAAAACCAATATGATATCCTTTTGAAACTTTCTCTACAAAAATAATCAACTATCCAACGTATGAAAAACAATAGTATGCATTAGTACAAAGTGTTAAAAAGTGGAAAAATTACCTAATGGGTAAAGAAACAATCATACATATTGATCATCAACCACTGCAATATGTACAATCATAAACTAAGCTACAACAATCAAGGAATTTCAGATGGATGGGTTTTCTACAACAATTTCATTTAATTATTAAGTATAAGAAAGAAATCCTAAACAAATTTGTAGAAATGATATCTAGACCTCCAAAAATTTCTTTTGTTGTCATTCAACAAAGTCCGTTAGTTCATGCAAGTTATGTTGAATGATATAATCAGGATGAATATTTTAAAGAAAATTTATGAATCACTAAGGCATGGCTATCAAAATGAATAATTGAACTATCATATCAATTGCAAGCTGTTGTATCATCTTGGTAAAATCTATATTCGACAAAGTGAAAGAGTGCATGTTATATAAGAAGCTAGAACTTCTCTCATTTCATGACATTTTGGAGTAGGTAAAACAGTATCACAATTACAAAAGTTTTGATGTTTGCCTCAAATGAATTATACAATGTCCAAATATGTAGAAGGTTGTGTTATGTTTGGAACAAGCAAACCATTTAACATAAAGTTACGCGTCTACATTCCATTTCTAGTTGCTTCTCGTCCATGGAAAAGAGTTTCAATGGATTTTGGAGGAGGTTTACCAATATCTAGAAAATGAAATAACTATTTGGATGTTGTTGTGGATAGATTTAGTAAAATGTGTATACTCATCCTTTGTAAATAGAAGACAATGGATGAGATGGATGCTCATTTGTTCTTTCAAAATGTATGGGTCCATTTTGATCTTCGTACTTCGATTATTTCAAATTTAGATTCCTGCGTTATTGGGAAATTTTGGTCATCTTTATGGGAGCTTATGGAAACAGAGACGAATAAAAGCACAACATTTCATCCACAAATCTACGGTCAAACAAAAGTGGTCAATCAAAATGTGGTACATATTCTTTGAGGGTATTGTGGTAAACATCCTAAACTTTGGGATGAATAGTTGCATTATGTACAACATGCCTACAACAAAGTTATACACTCTTCTACTCAGAAGTGTCCATTCGGGACATGTTTTGGGTACTTTCCAAAGTCTCCTATAGAATTTTCTTTTTGGTAAAGATATGGTGGAGTGTACAAAAATGGACGTGGATAAAGCTCAAAAGTTTATTCAGCAGATCTAGTTAATTCATTAAGCAGTGCACAAATAGTTAGCATCAAGTCAGGCCAAATACAAATAATGACATGATAAGCATCGTATGGATAATCATTTCGATATTGGTGATCAAGTATGGATTCATGTAAGTAAATATAGACTCCAAGGTGAATGTACAAATTTGAAACCGATCAAATATGGACCCTTTATAATTTTGGACAAAGTCGATAATAATTATTTTGGTTGGAATTTCCTCCCTATATGAAAATGTATTTAGTTTTTAATGTTGAAAACTTGAAATTGTATGAGATTCCTATGATTATAGAACAATATGTACAGGTTCAAGAACCTTATGTGTATGAGTTTTCTCATGAGTATCTCAGTGAACTTTAGGAATATATAATAATAGACACAGAAGGTCATATCTTCAAGAAGAGGAGCGAGATATAGACTCACTTATTTTCTGAATGATTTCATGCTTTTGGTGTCCCAAAAGCTTCATTCTAGGAAACTTTGATCCAAGAGTATCATCTCAAGGTTGATCAAATTTAAAATATTCAAACAAATAAATAAATTTTACCATGGTAAATAGATCATCGAAATCTTTCTGTCAATGTTTGTTTCATGTGAAACAGCCTCTAGATGAAGAAGTTGTGAGGAGTTGAAATTTTGATAGGAATGGTGAAAAATTGTGAAAAAGGAAAAAAAATGGTTATGCTAAAATTGGTTGGACTCTATCGGATTTGAACCCAACACCTCCCTATAGCTCAAGCCCTCACCAGGTTGCACTAACCAAGTTTCCCACTGATGGTCCTTGATAGGGTTATGGGAAAAAATAAATAAAAATTTGAGTTTTTTTTTTTTTGGAAAAAATGGGGAGGGGTCAATGGATTATCCCTCAACCCCATGCCGACACAAAAGCCCCCATTTAAATTATATTATAGCACCAAATTATATCCATGTATTAAACCATATGGTGGAACTTTATCCATATCCAATTCAAACCATATATTGAAACCATATCATAACATGGAGCCATTACCATATCAAACACGCCAACAAATAATATGTTAAACCGTATATTATAATATGTTTATATGTATATGTGCCACCATTAAAAAACATGTAAAGGGGAGAGGCCCATGGGTTTGACCTCGAGAACTCTGCCCCACACCCCAGCCACGCTTTAACCAACATGTTATCGCAACGATCCATGCTAAGGATCAGGAATGTTTCTTTAAATATTGGAGTGAAGGTTGGGGTTCTAAAACAAGTGCGTAGCCCATCACACATAACCACAAAAAAATTACTTTAAAACTATATAAAAGCCATGATTTCCACCAACGAGTTCAGAGTTTAGGAGTTGGAAGTCTAGAACAATGTGACTTTGCACAGAGACCGAGACATGGTATAAGCATAGATCTTGATGTAAAAAGGCCATTAATGGGACAGATCATGAAGAAAAATTCATTCAATTTGTACTATTTGTCTTATTTTTATGTAGATTGTCTCATTTTACATGCCAGAGGAGGCTTTAGGCACATACAGTCAACTTTATGCTCATTTTTGTAAGAATTTCGTGAGGAGTATAGTTGTGTCATTTATTTATGTTTATGTCTAACAGAAAATAGAGGTATTTCCAAAACACCCATTTCTAGTGGCTCAAAGATGTAGCCCAAGATGGGTGCACTCTGTTATCAACTATTGTTTTCATTTTTATGTTTGCATATCTGTTTTTATTTTCTTATGTAAATGTTTTAGAGCATTAATTGTTTTAATCTTTAAGTTTGTTTATGAATATTTAACCTGAAATTTCACATGCAAGTTTATGGTTAAAAACATCTTGAAATTTTAGATCATTCTCTCTCTCCCTCC
>LPNX010141250.1:0-20372 GCA_001517045.1 Pseudotsuga menziesii
AGTGTCTACTTACTCAGGAAGTATTCCCACTCCCTTTCAGCAATGAATTTTTCCCACTGCTTTTGCTTCTCCGCCCAATTAGTGTTTGAGGGTGGGTCTACTAATAGAGGTCGAGGTTCAACAATGTGCCCGGATCCTTTCTCTATTAAAAAATTGAACAGTAAAGCTGGCAAGGAACACAGGAATTGATCAGTAAATTCTGTGAAAAATTTCTGTCGGACGGTTTCCACAGAAGTCCTGTCTTCGACGGCTTGTTCCTCGCAGAAGTCGTCGGCTATCTTTTCGAACCACTCCGAGAGATTCGTACGTCCTCCTCGGATCAGTTTCTGGAGTAACTGTGCTTCTTTAGCGTCGTCCGGCTTTCTCATCCAAAAGCTGCTTCAATAGGTGGGGCACGGATTCGACAAATTTTTCGTGAGTTTCAGTGAAAAATCGGGCTTTTGCTTCTGCGACTGTCAATCTGTTCCTCCTTGCGTAATTTTGTAGGTAGTTAGCAAGTTTTCGTTCCCACCAGTCCTTGATCTCCTGCTCGGGTATCATATGTTAGCCTATCTTTCAGTTATGTACTACCGGCAACGGAACCAATGTTGTAAGCTCTAAGATCACATAAGGTTACCAATAATACATACAACAATATACACAGATGCAAGAGACATGAACTGATAACATGAACAGATTATATTATTCTCAATAGATCATACAAAGCCAAGAACTGAACTACTTCTTGAGTGGCTCAACAGCCTAATATACAGGTTACAAACAGTTACAATCATAACTACCTGTCGGTTCACCGAACCGACACGACTATTAGTTAACAGACTAACTACTGTGTTTACTCGGCCGACCGACGTAGTCGGTACCTCGACTTAGTCGGCCGATCGACTAAGTCGGTCTTCGTTCAAGTCGACTTATGTCGACTTGCTCCTTCTACAGTCATTATTTTATCTACATTGTCTTCTGAAGCATGGATTAATGCAGCCCCTGCTCTGATAGTGAACCCGGGGTCTCTATGTGTCCCGTAAACAATGGTTGTATCATTTATCATCTTACCGGACAGCCCCCCAGTTTCAACCTTCCTCTCGGTTCTCTTTACTATCATTTTCTTTTCTTTATCATAAAATATAGTATTAAAATCAAGCACTTCTTCCCCTTTCTTCTGTTTAAAGGGGATGAGTCTAAGGGTGGGGACCATAGACTGTCCTGGTGGGCTGACAGCAGGTACTTCAGGGTCTTGAATGTCGGGGTTTTCCACGTCCCGGGTTTGAATGTCTGTTGCATCGGAGGCTGATTGTTATATCATTGTTTGGGTCAGCTTCATCTTCTCTACCTCCTGCTTCTTCATCTCCTCATCTAACTTCCTTTTTCTCTCTTCTTCTTCAATCTTGGTAGCTTCTTCTGCCTTTCTGGCCACCTCTTGTGCCACTCTTCTTTTCTCCTCCTCCTCTCCCTTTAGGCATCCTTCGGCTTCTTGGGCCAATCTTTGAGCTTCTTCGTTTCTTCTCCTGGATTCCTCTTCCTCAGCCTTGGTCTGCTCGTCCTGTCCCTTTCCACCTTTAGTGGTAATTTTCTTTTTAAATATTCTCCTTAAAGCCATTATGTTTAGAGCGCTATGAAAAATGGACTCTTCTCTGTCCCAATGGCTAGTTTACTCAAAATGGACATTACTCTCCTTGCAGTGATCTGTAACCTTATTACGGGAGTCATTCCTGTGGAATGGAATCTCCCCAAAATGGAACTTCTCCAACTCCTCTATGAATTCATCGACCTTCTTTACTCTAGTGAACTTGTAACTACCTAATCTGAAAGGCAAAGGTGGGTATGCTGCCTTCTTATGTTCGAACAAGAAACTTCCTATGCCATCTAGAAATACTTGCCTGATTGCCTCTTTGTGAATTACATAGTCTGTGGCATACTTCGGTAGCAGTGAGGGTGCTCTAGAGCCTCCAAACATTCTAAAATAGAGCCCATCCTCAGTCAAGTAATAATCAGCATACTCTTTAATCACCTGCAATGCCTCCTCCGACATGCAGTCACATTCTTTTAAGAAAATAAGGGTATATAATGGCATAAAGAAATGCTCACACACCTCCCTATAGTGACTGTTGTATTTATGGGCCCACAGTGGCTTGTATTCTGAGTAGATGGGTGATCTTTCCCTGTCCCAGATGCATCTCAGGTTAGGGAAGGGTTGATTGCAAAGTATGCAATCAATCGGTATGGAGCTCATATAGAACTCTGATTTCTTTTGGGACACCCCTCCTAATCCTGATGCCATGCAGGCCAAGAGGCTATTGGACACAATATTAGCCCAATTGAAAATGGTCCCTTGTGTTGCAACATAAAAAATTATTGGTACCCACTCTAATTTAAAGCTTCTTCCATGAGCTCTCCCAAAAATCCTATTAAGCATCAAGGCGATAAACCAGTAAGGGGTTCTTAGGCTTCGAGGTGTCATATTCTCCAGATGGCTTGGTTCTAAAGTTTTTTCCAGGTGTGAGCATCCTTTTGAGTGTCTCAACTAGATCCATCCTAATGCTTTTCACCCAATCTTCAGTTAGATATGTTTGTGCTTCTGGCAAGTGGTAGGCCAGGGATACATATCCAGGGATATAGGCAGCATAACCCTATTTATCAACATTCTCCAGAATCATGGTGGTCATGTCTACCCTGGGCAGAATCCACCCAATCACTTTAGAGCAACGAAAGAGTTCAGGTCTCATAGCAATCTTCATTAATGAATACCTTTCTATGTTGACATATATATTTTCTTCCTCGAAGCCTATGTCAGGCACCTCGCGGCGCGTAATCAATCTGGAGATTTCTCTCCACTGATATTCCGGCTCTACACCAATTATGCATTTGGTGTCTTCATAAATATATTCCACTCTGGTGATGACTTCAACGGTGGGTTCTTCGTCGAATACGGGAGCCTTTTTCTTTTGACGCTTAGACATTTTAAGCTCCGATGAATTTCCCTGCCATGTACATAAAGGTATTTTAGGTTCTGCTAAGTAGTCTTCGGACGATTTTACAGATCAAGATAACAATATAAAGAGTTTACCTCGTCTATATTAAACATGACTGTAATTAATGAAAAATGAGAAAAATTCATTCAATACATGCTCTTGCCCGAAAACTGGAACCAACAGTTCAAGTGTGGGAAAACAAGGTCTACATCATAATTGAAACAATATTGAGCTCTATGTGGGTGCCATGACTAATACGTTACGCGGAACACCAGCGGTGCTTACTTTAGCAACTCAAAGGGGTGCTTGAGGAGATAGCACTATCTGTGTGCATTCTACGGTCCATCTTAGGCTGGGCGATGCTATACTACCCCAGACCGGTTCGGGTTCAAACTCGACCGTGAACTGGGTCGCTCTTAAACTGCGGATTGAAAACAACGACTAGGTCTTGGTTTGAAAGACACAGTTGACCGAACCAGTGCAAAAAATTTTCCATTCCCCAGGAAAACCACGAAAAACTTCCCTGAACGACCACACATAAAATGGGGCAAACTGGTGCAGACAGCATAACGGCCATCTGCGCCGGTTTCCCCAACCATTGAGTGCAGGGTAAAATGCCATAACGGCCGTGGAAGAAAACACTCCGCAGGCTACAAAGAATTCCCATACTAACAATCACGCTACTTGCCCCAGCATATATACATGTCACGATGGGAAACCGAGTGAAAGCCCTAACCGTGGAAATAAACAATTAAAACGTCTAGTCAAACGGAATGGGATAATGAGTACAAGAGCCTACCTACCACTACTGCGCGAATGGCAAGAGGAAAACCGTTAAGTTTCCACAGTGGAGCCACCTAGGAATGAGGGTACCGATAGCGAGGGTCCTGGTTAGCTCGAGCGAAAATGACAGTGCAGGGACAGTCCAAAATAACAATAAAACAATAATCTACCCGACCCCATATATATATATATATCCCCGGTCAACCATACTCGGCGGGAGAAAATCATTGGGCGGTAAAAAACACGGGATCGGAGGGCATATCAACATTGCCTCCCGCAACGTCGGGCGATGAAATAGCTAGGAAAACCGCCGAGGCATCGGAAAGAAACCAAATTATACTTGCATTGAAGCTTGCAATATTAAAACGTCGGAACGATAGAAGGATGAAGAGCCGTAATGGAGGAAACATAAAATACATCGAGTTCCACAAATGGCAAAATCGGAGGAAAAACCAAAATAACTTTAACTAAGAAAACTCGGTTCCGTGGAAAAGTAAAATCAAACCACTGGAAAGACAACGCTTTTCAACGTCGCAACGGTGGACACCGAAAAATCAAGGATCAATGAAACAAAATGGTGGGATCGAAAAAGTTAAGGTGATGTGCTATCCGCAATTGCGGAAAACTTAGAGACAATATGTCCCGACGTGATTCCAACCGACAGCCGATTTAGATGAATAAGTGAATAAAGGCATCAGAGAAAATAGTTGGACTCGGTTTCTTATTACTCCTCCGCAATGGCGGGCGCGCAGGTGACTAAACTTCCGATTTGAACATCACAGCGCTTCTGAAGGCAAGGTAAAACTTAAAACAAGTAGTGAAACATTCGGGCATAAAAAATAGTCTCTCTATGGAACATCAAACCAAATAAAAAAGTCACACACAAAAAATAAGTGAAAGGAGGGTCCCAATTTTTTTTTGAATTTTGGGAAAATGTTGCAGCTGCAACAATTGGCGACTACCCGGTGAACCCCAGATTTCTGACTTAACTTCTTCCCAGTAAAAGACTGTCTAGCTCAAAAGTTGAATTCTTCTAGATGCTTGTATTCCTAAGCTTGCAAATCCATGCATTTAAATCATCAAGAAGTAGCCCATTCTTTGGGGAATGGGAATACTCAAAATATTTGTAGGTCCAGATAACTCTTTTGAGGCCTAATAAGTGAGATTTATTTTACCTCTGTCTTTAGGTAGTTTCTAGCTTGGACACCACAAGATCGTAACATATGGTAAACAACATTATTCCTTTGTTCCTCATTCCCATGCCAATTGCACTTTTGTGTTGTTCGAACTTTTGTTCTTTTGAGTTCTCCATTTGCCTTTCTTTCTGAATTTTATTCAGGCTCCTCTATCCATAATGTCCTTTTGTGTGAGAGAAGAATTTACTTTTCATCTCATGGACAGAGAAGAACTTTTGGCAATTTGAAATTCATGTTTCTGATACTTTGCTTTGATATGGATTGTTTCTTTAAGGAGTTTTGACTCTTGACAGCCTTTAGGCTTTCTGACATCATGGCATGGGATCATTTATATATACCTTGCTTCCTCTCCATGGGCCCTTCGCCATCACTCCCTAGGACATTTTAGATGTGAAATGGATGGAGCCTCAAAATAGTATTCCAGACCTCTTAATTCTGAGTTATTTATAGGGGTTAAGTAGGGCTTTAATGAGTGCATGGCCAATTAGGAACACTTCCTACTAGAAGATATTCTATTGTTTAAAAAGCACAATCTTTTCCTCAAGATTTCAACTAATTAAGAGCCTTGATGTTTCCCATGCAACCAAAAGTTTTCCTCTTTATTCAAAACCAAAATAACTAGAAACAAAGCGTTAAACCAAAACAAAACAGCATCAACTTATTTATGTACAAAACATTAAAGAAAAAGAAAAATGTGTGCCCACCCCCGAAAATTCTTCAATCCAATGAGTTAAGGGGCTAGGCTGTATTACAAGTGAAATACCTATCCATGGTCTAATTGTACTATTTTTGAAATCGAAACCATGTCTACTGATCTATAGTCATCCTTATCAGCCTGAGGAAATTGAAGGAGATCAGGCTGAGTGTCAATCATAGAACTGGCTTTTCCTAAGGCATGATATCTTAGTTCAATCTCTGTTAGATAATTTCCCAGAACAGAATTAGTAGATTCATTTCCTTCTCCCAACTTAGTGACAGTGTGTTTCATGTAAGGTTCTCTTGAAATTTTGATCTGATTTGGGGTGCCCTTACGAGGTAACCATAAATGAGACCAGTCTGAGGCAAAATACCCCTTTAACCTTGTAGACCAATCTCGATTCAGAATAAGCCCATAACCATCTGGTATGTCAGCCACCATAATATCAATAAATTGACATATCGTGTTATTTGCAGATAAACGAATGAGAACATTCTTCATTTCCCCCACTACTTTGACACCTGTTATGTCTAGTTGAACTACTTCCCAGGCTGTGGGCTTGGGCTGTCCATTAATCTTTTTGCAAACTACAAGTGGCATAACATTTACCGATGATCCAGAATCTACCAAGCAATTATGCACATTATGATTCAGCACTTCTAGAGTCAAAAGGAAAGGTGTGGTTTTAGCATTTTCTTCCCAACTTGGTTCGACGTCTTCCTCCCCTGGTTGGTTTTCAGTGGGTACTTCTTTTTTAGGCTCCTAAGTCTTTTCAGTGTTTCCTTTGTTAACATCTACTTGTCCTTCCATAAGTTTGGCATGTTCGTTGATTTGCTCTGTTTCCTGGCTTACGGTAGTAACTTTGGGTACTTTATCTTCCATATTGTCATTTAACTGTCTCTTGACATTCTTTTGCAACTTCTTAATCTTTGAGATTGTTGCATCATCTGTAATTATTATATCCATGTCTTTTGTTGCTGTTGGTATGTTCTCAGGTTTAGTAGCACCCTTCTCTGTATCAAACATTGAGACACAATCCCATAAAAACATGGTATCATTATCTTGTCTTTCGATGGTCTGAAAACTCTTTTTCTCTTCACCACTGTCCTTAGTCAATTTAGAGTCCAACAGCTGATTCATTACCAATGTCATCGAATTTATCCATTGAGGACAATTCTTTTCAGAATGGGGTTGTTGGTGAAAAGTGCAAAAATTGTCCCCCCCTACCTCTGTTAGATTCATTGATGCTGAATTATGTGGAGGGGTCCTCAATTGGTTGTTATCCTCCTTTTTTTGGTAGTAGGGTTTATAAGTTTTCTGAACTTCCCTTTCTTTCTCCAAATCTATTATTCTGTTGGAGAGTTTTTTAATCATTTTTAGCATTCCCTCAAAATCATGTGATTGCTCCTCTTTAGGTTTAGATAGCAATAAGGCTCTTCTCCTGGCAGTTTTTTCTCCAGGTAGCTCGAGATAATCTTCTACACTTTCCTTTTCAGCCTCTACTCTTTCTGCCTCTTCGTAAGTTTTTTCTAACATAGGTTTGACCTTCATTTTGGAAAACATGGCCAACTCAGGTCCCAGAGCTGAGGTATAATATTCAATTAGGACCTTGTTTGAGGGTCTGTCAGTTTCAGAGAAGTTCTTGAGGTAAGTTGAAAACCTTTGAGTAAAATGATGTACCTTCTCATTCTTTTCTTTTTTTTAAACACCCAGACCTTTCATTAGTGATGCATGCGTCTTTTGGGCTACATATTTACTTCTGAAAATCCTTTCAAAGGTGTCCTAATCGAGGATAGAATTTGCAGGAAAACTAAAGTACCAGGATGCTACTGCTCCTTTAAGGGTATGCAGGAACAATCTACAGACAACATCTTCATATTCCCCAGCCCTTAACCCTTCTATTGCCAAATAGAAACTTTTCAAGTGGTCGTCTACGGCAATATTCTCATTGGGATCAAACTTAGGCAGCAACTTCTCAAAAGCTTGAGGTAGGTTATGCAATGGAGGTGTTAGGTTCAAAGGTGATCTGGATTTCCAAGCCGGTGGTGGGTTGGGATGATTCACATTTATACTAGCCATGAGTGGAAAAAGAGGCGGTGAAAGCACAGGAGTTTGAAAAGGAGGACAGTAAGGTAAACCCAGGCCTATTCGCTTCCGAGGTTAAACCACTCCCCATTAGGTCATTTCTACAAGTTCGCCCAACTCTAAACAACACTGAGTTTTCCGATATAGAAAGGTTTTTCCCCTCAGCTTTTCTTAAGTATCTGGGTCAGGTCACAAAAATGCTTCCAAAATATCACTGGTGGGACAAAATGGGTTTCCTTGGCCAGCCATGCACTGGAAACCCTCCTTCTAGCACCAGAAACTGTTGAGGCCTGGAAATTTGTAGGTGACAATAGCAAGGGATTCTCCCCAGTCAATGTTCCCAATTATCCCGTGACTGTTTGGTGTAGGGAATCCGTCCGGTTTGCGGTCTGGCTACCGTAGGTCAAGTAACAAAAATAAAAGGTTTTATCGGTTGCGGCCCGATCCACCGTATATATTTTTGTATTTTTTTTTGACTTAAAGTATGATATGCAAGTGCCTATTTAACATGCAGACTTGATAAAGAATTCTAGTAATATTCACAATGTGATGCGCAGGTTCTTACCTCTCGTCTTAAAACTCTCAAGCATCTGAATCACACACAAAGTAAATCTAACTACCTACCTATCCCCAGGGAGCCAATTTATAACCTATTAATGAGTAATGTATATTGTGCATGCATTATAAAGAGAAATTACAGATAGCTGGTATTTCTTCCCACAAACACATGAATAATTAAAGATATTTAAACAATTAGATAGCCAATTGCTTATGAACAGTATTCATTACTCAATATGGTGGTAACTTCACATAATAAACCAGAAATCATTCAAACAAGAACATAGGTCCTAAGACTCAGAACGATCTCACAGTTAGTGGACAAAAAGATGAAAACGAAACAGTTCATCTTCAACCAATCCAGAGCACAACATTCGAACATCCCACCAAACTTTCTCCGACACGAAAAACAGTAATTATTTATTGCAAAAGGAAATAGTTCTTCTTACAATATCTCTTCACTAATCTAACTGGGAAAAAGTCCCTTTTTCCCTCTAAGTCCTCTATATTTATACAAAAAAATAAGACTGTTGGGCTGCCCACAAATAACTCTTGGGCTTCCCCAACTCTTCGCCTCCCAAAATTTACTTTCACTAAGTGTTTACAAAATTACAACATATTACAAAGTGAAAAAATGTTCATGATGAGGGCCCCACTTGATTATTTAGAAATTTCTTCCACGTCGAAGCTTCCGAAGCGATACTTTCAAATTCAGAAGGTTCCAAGAATCAAATATTTATCTCGAATTTTGCAGCCTGGTTCTTGATGGCTTCAATTCTGGCTGCACTTAGGCGAAACTGATCTTCTAGTAGTTGCACACTGACTGCAGAATGATCTACCTCATTCCTTAAGGTCTGTTCATCAAAAGCCTTAATGTGTTGTATTCTTCTTTCATCCTCTTGGTACCTTTTCTGCAAAATTTCCACAAACAGGCTGTGGTCCGGAAAAGCATCTATTATTTTTTCAGCCTCTACCTGGAATCGATTATAAGTAATCAAGAATATTCTAAAGAATTATGTACATGCCCCTTTTGTCTTTCTAACAGCCTTCTTGAACTCCTCGGCTATGTTGATGGAAAATTCCAATAAGTCGTAGTCTTGCCTAAGGGCATGTTGATCCTTTGAGGGTAGCTCTGCAGGAGCTTCTTCATTGGTTTCTAGTCTTGCTATCCTTACTTTCAGGACTTCCATGATGTCCTAAGATCGGTCAACAAAATATGAGGAGGTCTCCAAAATCTCCTCCAAATGGCTATCTATCTGCAAAACCCTGCATCTTTCCTCCTCTATAGACACCTGCAGCTGAAGCATCTTGGCTCTTCATGCCAGCACGTGTTCTTTGAAAGGTTGGAGATTAACCTGTTGGCTTCCTCTAAAGATGTTGTTAGCGAGGTAATCTACTCTTGAAGTTTTGCCTCCTGCTCTTGAGATTTCCTCTCATTTGCTTCCAAGGCAGTCTTTTGCAACTCTAGATCTTCTATCCTTCCTAGCAGTTGTTCCTTCTCTGCCCTCAACTCTTGATATTCCTGTTGTACTTTCTCCATACATTCTTGGGCAGTCTCCATCGATTTTATCTCTATTTGGAGAACCTCAAGTTCAGCCTTTGAATACTTGATTTCTCTTTGTATGTCTTCAAATTTTCTTTTTAACTTATTGTTTTCTTCCCTTTCCTTTCTCAGTGTATCTTTTAATTGAGCATAAGACTTCTTTGACTGCTCCAGATCGGTCATTATTTTATCTACATTGTCTTCCGAAGCATGGATTAATGCAGCCCCTACTCTGATAGTGAACCTAGGGTCTCTATTTGTCCTGTAAACAATGGTTGTATCATTTATCATCTTACCGGATATCCCCCCGGTTTCAACCTTCCTCTCGGTTCTCTTTACTATCCTTTTCTTTTCTTTATCATAAAAGATAGCATTAAAATCAGGCACTTCTTCCCCTTTCTTCTGTTCAAAGGGGATGAGTCTAAGGGTGGTGACCAAAGACTGTCCTGGTGAGCTGACAGCAGGTACTTCAAGGTCTTGAATGTCGGGGTTTTCCACGTCCTGGGTCTGATTGTCTGCTGCGTCGGAGGCTGATTGTTCTGTCACTGTTTGGGTCAGCTTCATCTTCTCTACCTCCTGCTTCTTCAGCTCCTCATCTAACTTCCTTTTTCTCTCTTCTTCTTCGACCTTGGCAGCTTCTTCTACCTTTCTGGCTGCCTCTTGTGCGGCTCTTCTTTTCTCCTCCTTCTCTCCCTTTAGCCATCCTTCGGCTTCTTGGGCCAATATTTGAGCTTCTTCATTTCTTCTCCTGGCCTCCTCTTCCTCGGCCTTGGTCTATTCATCCTTTCCCTTTCCAACTTTAGTGGTAATTTTCTTTTTAAATATTCTCCTTAAAGCCGTTATGTTTAGAGTTTTACAAAAAATGGACACTTCTCTATCCCAATGGGTGGTGTACTCAAAATGGACATTAGCCTCCTTCCAATGCTCTACAACCTTATTACGGGAGTCATTCATGTGGAATGGCATCTCCCCAAAATGGAACTTCTCCAACTCCTCTACGAATTCATCGACCTTCTTTACTCTAGTGAACTTGTAACTCCCTAATCTGAGAGGTAAAGGTGGGTATGTTTCCTTCTTATGTTCGAACAAGAAACTTCCTATGCCATCTAGAAATACTTGCCTGACTACCTCTTTTTGAATTACATAGTTTTTGGCATACTTGGGCAGCAGTGAGGATTCTCTAGAGCCTCCAAACATTCTGAAATAGAGCCCATCCTCAGTCAAGTAATAATCGGCATACTCTTCAATCACCTGCAATGCCTCCTCTGACATGCAGTCACATTATTTTAAGAAAATAAGGGTATATAATGGAATAATGAAATGCTCACACACCTCCCTGTAGTGAATGTGGTATTTATCGGCCCACAGTGGCTTGTATGCTGAGTAGATGGGTGATCTTTCCCTGTCCCAGATGCATCTCAGGTTAGGGAAGGGTTGATTGCAAAGTATGCAATCAATCAGTATGGAGCTCATATAGAACTCTGATTTCTTTTGGGACACCCCTCCTAATGTTGATGCCATGCAGGCCGAGAGGATATTGGACACAATATTGGCCCAATTGAAAATGGTCCCCTGTGTTGCAACATAAAAAAATATTGGTACCCACTCTAATTTAAAGCTTCTGCCATGAGCTCTCCCAAAAATCCTATTAAGCATCAAGGCGATAAACCGGTAAGGGGTTCTTAGGCTCGAGGTGTCATATTCTCCAGATGGCCTGGTTCTAAAGTTTTTTCCAGGTGTGAGCATCCTTTTGAGTGTCTCAACTAGATCCATCCTGATTCTTTTCACCCAATCTTTAGTTATATATGTTTGTTCTTCTCGCAAGTGGTAGGCCAGGGCTGTAGGAAGCATAACCCTGTTTATCAACATTCTCCAAAATCATGGTGGCCACGTCTGCCCTGGGCAGAATTCACCCAATCACTTCAGAGCAAGGAAAGAGTTCAGGTCTCATAGCAATCTTCATTAATGAAGACCTTTCTATGTTGACATAGATATTTTCTTCCTCGAAGCCTATGTCAGGCACCTCGCGGCGCATAATCAATCTGTAGATTTCTCCCCACTGATATTCTAGATCTACACCAATTATGCATTTGGTGTCTTCATAAATATATTCCACTCTGGTGATGACTTCAACGTCGGGTTCTTCGTCGACTGCGGGAGCCTTCTTCTTTTGACGCTTAGACATTTTAAGTTCCGATGAATTTGCCTGCCATGTACAGAAAGGTATTTTAGGTTCTGCTAAGTAGTTTTCGGATGATTTTATAGATCAAGATAACAATATAAAGGTTTTACCTCATCTATATTAAACATGACTGTAATTAATCAAAAATGAGCAAAATTCATTCAATACATGCTCTTGCCTGAAAACTGGAACGAACAGTTCGAGTGTGGGAAAACAAGGTCTACATCATAATTGAAACAATCTTGAGCTCTCTGTGGGCGCCATGACTACTACGTTACACAAAACACTAGTGGCACTTACTTTAGCAACTCAAAGGTGCTCTTCAAGAGATAGCACTATCTGTGTGCATTCTACGGTCCATCTTAGGCTGGGAAATGCTATACTACCCCAGACCAGTTCGGGTTCAAATTCGACCGTGAACCGAGTCGCTCTTAAACCGCGGACTGAAAACAATGATGAGGTCTTGGTTTGAAAGACGCAAGTGACTGGACCAGTGGAAAAAACTTCTCCATTCCCCAGGAAAACCATGAAAAAATTCCCCGAACGACCACACATAAAATGGGGCAAACTGGTGCAGACAGCGTAACGACCGTTTGCGCCGGTTTCCCCAACCATCGAGTGTAGGGTAAAAGGCCATAACGGCCGGGGAAGAAAACACTCCGCAGGCTACAAATAATTCCCCTACTAACAGTCACGCTACTTGCCCCAACATATATACATGTCACGATGGGAAACCGAGTGAAAACCGTAACCGTGGAAATAAATAATTAAAACATCCAGTCAAACAGAATGGGATAATGAGTACAAGAGCCTACCTGGCACTGCTGTGTGACTAGCAGGAGGAAAATCGTTAAGTTTCCACGGCGGAGCCACCTAGGAATGAGGGTACCGACAGCGAGGGTCTTGGTTAGCTCGAGCGAAAACGACAGCGCAGAGACAGTCCAAAATAACAATAAAATAATAATCTACCCGACCACATATATATATATATCCCCAGTCAACCATACTCGGTGGGAGAAAATCATCGGGTGGTAAAAAACACGGGATCATAGGGCATATCAACATTGCCTCCCGCAATGTCAGGCGATGAAACAGCTGGGAGAACCGCCAAGGCATCGGAAAGAAACCAAATGATACTTGCATCGGAGCTCGCAATATTAAAACTTTGGAACGATAGAAGGATGAAGAGCCGCAACGGGGGAAACATAAAATACATTGAGTTCCGCAAATGGAAAAATCGGAAGAAAAACCAAAATAACTTTAACCAAGAAAACTCGGTTCCGCGGAAAAGTAAAATCAAACCACTGGAAAGACAACGCTTTTCAACGCTGCAACGGTGGACGCCGGAAAATCAAGGATCAATGAAACAAAACGGCGGGATCGAAAATGTTAAGGTGATGTGCTATCTACAACTGTGGAAAACTTAGAGACAATATGTCCCGACGGGATTCCAACCGACATCCGATTTAGACGAATAAGTGAATAAAGGCATCGAAGAAAATACTTGGACTCGGTTTCTTATTACTCCTCCACAATGGTAGGTGTGCAGGTGACTAAACTTCTGATTTGAACATCACAATGCTTCCGACGGCAAGGTAAAACTTAAAACAAGTAGTGAAACATTCGGGCATAAAAAATAGTCTCTCTGCGGAACAACAAACCAAATCAAAAAGTCACACACAAAAAATAAGTGAAATGAGGGTCTCGAAATTTTTTTGAATTTTAGGAAAATGTTGCAGCTGCAACAGGTTCATACATAGGTACACCGGAAGGCTATTTCTGGTTGACCTTGGACAGGCTTGGAAGGTTACCCTTGTAGAAAGTGTGGGAGGGCGGTGGGTGATTCCTCCACTTGTGCCTAAGAACATCTTCAAGGACACCATGTAATTGTCTCTTAGCTTTCTTCTGGAAAGCATATCTTATACCCCTTGTGATTGTTGAATACTTTAGAAAATTTTGTAGTGATTGCTCTGTGTTTTGTTTGTGTTTAGCCGACCTTAGGGTGTGAAGAGTCAAATTTTCAATCATGGAGGACAAACCTTTCAGAATGTCAAGAAGGTTGCAAAACCTTCCTCTGCTCACTACAGTGGAGTCTCCACTGCCCCCTCAAAGGTGGAGATTAGATACAGATGGTTCTTTCGAACAGGTAGGAATTAGTGAAGTTCTGGGTGAACCAAAACTTAGGACAAACCAAGTTGATACAACCCCAGTAGAGATAGAATACTTGCAGGTTGACGAGTTTACGAGAAACTTTAATTCACCTCTTACTGACTTAAACAATCCAGTGATCATCTAGGTTCATCCTTTCAATTCACCTATGATTGGTGTTCCTATGGGAAGACTAATATCTAGTGCAGGAGAAAGTCTTTCTACCTCCACCTCAGCCACTCCGGCTGAAGGGGTACCACCTCCCCTGGTGGGTGTACCTAAAGAAAACATACCTACTACTCCTTTAACTCCAGCTAGTCAGGTTGTCCAAACACTGACTTCAACAAATGTAGTAGGAACTTCTGGTGGCGTGGTCACTGGGATCCCTGGTGTACCTCCCGTTTCAACTTCTTTTGCACACAATGCCCAGAGTGGTCCAGTGGGATCCTCTTCATTTGTCCAGGGTTTCCCTTAGAATGGAGGGCACATTCCCCCATCCACTCCATATGTAGGTCCCACACCTACATAATCAGGAGTGCAGTTTGAAAACACTAACCCTTATGGTCAAGGTTTCCAATCGCTGGTTTCAACTCCTTTCACGAGCTCTTCTTTTTCACTTTTTAGCGGAGGGATACCTGCTCCTGCTTTCCAAACTCCAGTTTCAACTGGGACAGCTCAAACCTCATACACTGTACCACATAATCCACTAGTTTATGGGTGGAATCCTTTCCAAAGCGGGCTGACTACTTCGCAACCGGTAGCAGGGGGAAACCCTTCCTTTACATTTGGGAACTCAGGGGCAAGTCCTTCTACTTCCTAAGCTGGTACTTTTCATGCTCCGGTTAGGCCCAAGCTTCCTTTCCTGGAAACTTTGAATTTGCCAGATTTGTCCAAGCTAATGAATTATCCGGTGAAACATGATGCCTCTTGGCCACATGTTCCTACTAAGCTACCTTCAGATATCCAAAAATTCGAAGGAAAAGTTGGTGAAGATCCAAGGGCTCATATCACCACTTCCACTTTTGGTGCTCCTCCAACTCACTAAACGATGACACCGTTCGGTTGAGATTGTTCCAAAGAACTCTTACTAGTGCTGCAGCGAAGTGGTACATTAAACTGTCCTCTGCTGCATTTGGTAGTTTTTGGGACTTAGCCAATGTATTCCTTAACCATTTCCAACTTCTTGTCCGGTATGATGCTAGGACAAAATTATTGTCCACCCTTCGGTAGGACAAAGCCACTCATATTTTAGATCATATCCAAGAGTGGAGAAGGCGGAAGAGGCTCACTAAGGCCACTATCCCTTACAAGTTTTTATTAGAATGGTTCCTTAAGTCCTTATTGCCATATATATATAAGGACGTGTCCACTTCAGGAGGAACTAATGAGGAAGAGGCTATCCTCAGGGCCCAGCAACTAGATTTGATATATTCTCATTCTAGGATTCTATATGAAATCATCCCTGATGCACCGAGACCAACCCACAGTGTCGAAAAACCTAAGCTTGGACCCCATCTCAATGGTGTGGTTGGTTCAGCGAAATATCCCACTATGGAATATTTGGCTAAAAAACTCCATGAGTTGTCCGCCAAACACTCTATGGTGGAGGCAACAAAGGCTTCCCCCTCACCCCAAAATGCAAATGTTTTTGCGCAATCCTCCCAAAAGGGAAATCAGCAGCCTGGTGGGAAAAAGAAAAAAGGGGAAGAAAGGTGATGGAAACCAAAACAAGCCAAAACCCACAAATAATGCTGATGGGGGCAAAAAAGAGAAGAAGAAAGTGAAATTTCCATGTAAGTTGTGCCAGGAAGATCACCTAACCCATCAGTGTCCCCTTATGGACCAAGCTTAGAAGCTGCTCAAAGGCCAACAATCGACTGTCCTGAAGGATCCTTTTCCCCAAGGATAGAATTCTGCTTCAGCTTCAACTGTAGCAGGGGGCACCCCAAATACTCCTGAACCAAACTATATCAACATGGTTTGATCCTAGACATTACTCTAGACTAGGAACAAGAACTATGAGACTGAGGCTCCAGAGAATGGTAAGTCTATAGGTGAAACTTCTAACCCTCTCACGATTGAAAAACCTGCCGAAACTATGCCCAAGATACCAAAGGGTGTCTTTAAGAAAACTTTGCACAATCCTAATGCTAGGGCTGCAGCCAGTTACTCTATAGTTGAATATTTATCCCAAACCCCTTGTGCAATGTCAGCTTTATATGTGTCATAGAGTTGTCCCACCCAGCAAGATGCACTCTTAGCAGCCTTAGGTAGTATGGATTCATCGAGCCTCATGGCGAAGTTTAATTTGTATGACATTAGAATTCGCCTACCATATCATGTTGCCTTATCAATAGATGTCATCCCTGGCAGAAAAACCATTGGAAGGGAAGTTTTCAATGAGGGAACTTCCACATGCGTCATGTCCTTGTCTTTCTAGAAGGCTCTTGGATCTCCAAAGCTAGTTCCATTGAACACCCTACTTACTGCTTTCGACGGAAGGTCATTTCATCCACATGGTATCCTACCAGCTTTCGAAATAAATTTGGTAGGGAAGGCAGTGTTTGTTAAGGTAGTGTTGTGCCCCTGCTCAACAGCCTTCTAAAATCATTATTTCATCGAACAAAATCCCATTTTGTTCGATGAAATGTTTAAATTTTAAAAGGGATAAATTCGGCTACTGAAAGGAAGATTTTATCCTTGGCTACTGATTTATTGAAGTTAACATTTTTTGAACAAACTTTGCAAGTTACATTGGATCAATGATATCAATATCTCTGAGTTACTGGTTAGGATGAATGGTAACTAGGGATGTTAATACATGAGTGTTCATGGTCTTTATGCTTGATGCTGTATATCCTAGTTGTGCGGGCTCTCTTAAACATTAACACCGTTTCTGGTCGATTTCATTGATAAGAAATATTACTAAGGTCGTGTATCATGATCTTTATGCAGAATCGGGTAATGGTGATCAAAGGTTCGTCGAACTTTATAAAAGCCTAGATACATGATTCGCATGCCATATCTTAAAGTTTGATAACCATTATTTGCATTGATATTAATTTGCATGTGATAATATGTAAGGGTCTAGTATCGAGTTATAAGATAGTTCGCCACCTTTTATGAATGAGCCGAACACATTATGGGGAATGATCTATGGCACGAGTAACACTCATCACGAATTCAGAGTGTTATTATGACACTCGTACTTACCCTGCTGTCCACGTCTCAGCTCTCGTACCTATTGCTTGTCGTGGCTATTTACCAGTGGAGCACTTGTTATTGCGTACACCTCGAGCTTTCCTGTCATTTAATTCAGGCTTGATTGAGATAACATTAGTCTTTCAGGGTTTCAACCGTCATTTGCATTCAGCACTCCGAGTAGTGATGGCTCTGCTCATGCCGAACCCGCAAGGGTTTCGCTTGCAATTACTCATGGCTTATCCTTTGCATTATTTACTACTGCTGAGTCTCGGTTCCAAGCGCTCACGACCTGGCTTTCTGTCTTTGGTCCAGTGGTGGCATGTATTCTGTGCATGGTGTCGCGTTTATAAACAATCAGTAATGGCCCCTGTTGTGAGAGTCGAACCCTATGAGTTAACCCTGTTGAATTCGAACCCTGGGCTTTTGCAAAAGGTCAAAGATGTCGGGTGGCTGCCATTCCTTGAGAAGTTCTCTGATTCTAATCCAGAAGTCACCAGAGTATTCGCTTTGTCCCTGGTAAACTATCAATCCGAAGTTGGAGATTTGTGCTTTCGGGTTGATGAGAGGTCGATTGCAAGTGCAACCGGTCTGTCTCTGGATGGGCAGAAGTGGTTTAAGTATCAAAAAATGGAGATTACGGAATGGAGATCGTTGCTGAAGAACCCGACTCAAGAAATTTCCTTCCGGACAGGAGTTGCACGTAAGTATTTCTTTAAAAACTGGCGCCCCATGCTTGATTTAATTCACAGGTATTTAACCTGCGAAGATCGGTTGTCCTCGGCCTATGTATACCACCTTCGTTTGATGGCTGCTTTCATAGGATTTCCCATCAATCTCCCTTACTATCTTCTACACAGTTTGTTTAAAATGTCAAACGCCATAAAGAAGGGACCAAAACATGTAAGCCACAGTTTGTTTCACCACGGGCTAGTCCGTATGTTGATTGAGAATGAACTAATGAAGTCTGGTCGCTCATGGGAGCAGTTCATAGAATCAAATGGTTTCTCAGAGTTTTGTCATTGTATGTTTAACAGTCCAGGTGACTGTAGCAAACATAGGGTTTCCAGTTCGGCTCCTTTGAGTGAACCTACATTAAACCCTAGCCTTAAGAGTGCAGGACCCTCTCAAACGCCTATGGGTGATCCAATGAACACTCCTCATACATCTCCAGAGTCTAGGCGTGTAAAGAAGATCTTAGCTCTGTCGCCCGTCACTCCATCAAACAATAGTGATAAATCTGGTAACCGTCCAGGGAAATTATCTAAGTCCAAGTTGACTAGAAGGCTAACCAGGAGTATGGCGAAAGCCAAGATGCCACAAAACCCTGTGAATGTTAAGCTTCCAGTCGAAACGGTTGTAATCGATGATGAGGAAATTGCTGTCCCTTCACCTGTTAATGATGATGTGATTCATCGTGATTTGGTTGCTGATCTAGCTGAGCAAAATCACCCTGTAGCTGCTGAAGGCATCTCTGAAAATCCTTCCCTGTCTGTAGAGTTTCATCCTATTCGGCCTGATATTGAGGTCACTCTTGATAGTGATAGTCCTTCAACAGTGGATAAGAAAGTTCAGGAAGTCCTAGTTGATTATACGACTGATTCAGTTGTAAAAGAAAAGCCTGTTAAAGCAACTTCAGCTGCTTCTCGTGGAATTGGGGAAACTATTCACCCTATGTTCATTAGCTGTCTGTTAGACAAGGTTCGCCGAATGGAAGATAAGATGAATGAAATAGTAGCGAGTCGAGACTTATTGAGAGCTGATAATGAGGGTTTAAAGGTAAAGGTTGATGAAAGTAATCAGCATCTTTCGCGACTGAGGAATCATAAGAACAAACTTATCAGGCGGGTGCTTAAGTTACAGGACGAGAATGAAAAGAGCGAAGAGAAATTGCGTGAGCTCAATGCTCAGATCACCTTAATGCAATTCAAAGCTCCATCTCTAAGTCAACCTAGTGGAGTTAATATTCAGGTTTTCAACGCCCCAGTCAATCTGTAGTGTTTGGTGATATGTTGTTTTGTTGATCAAGATCAGGTATTTGATTATTTCGAGTTTATTTGTTGATGATTTTATTTGCTATTATTTCAATTATGTTTTAATTATAATTCTTGTGTGTTGTATCGCAGATAGTGACATGAATATCTCTTTTCCCGATTTTGAGGATTTTGGGTATATTGGCGATCCCTGTATTTCTGGAGACAAATCGATATTGGACGGATTGTATTACAGGTGCCACTCTTTTGTTTTCTATCTCATGCGATGGATGGAATAAGTTGTGCGTTCGCTGAAAAAACGACATGTTCCACTTGTCGTTTTTTATTCGATGTTAGTTAGAGATCACGATCTGGATTATTGGCTTTGATAATGTTATTTTGGGAAAACTCAAAATGTATTTAAAGGGCTGATAATGAACATGATAGGGGGTCGATACTCTGGGGAAGCAAGAACAAAACTGCTGGTTCGTTCTATCTGTGCCTCTAGGCAGTTATCTGTCAGTTGTTACAATATTTGAACTGGTGATGTTTTACACACCTTTACAGTTTTAAAACTTTCTATGTGGCTAAAAATATCTTTCAGTTTCGATATTTGCTTTCCTATATTATAATATTTGTTATAATTTCCTTAATGAATTGTGCGAATATAATTTATCAGGTATCGGCTGTTCCTGTTTTTAACTGTGTTGGTATATCATGTTTTTGTATTTAATAATTGATATTATTCTTACATAATGTGTAAATGATGCTTGTATGATTTGCAATATTTGAATTTCTTTAAATATCAGCAAATGTTCATACACAGTGTCTTTATCAACATCAGTTGGTTACAGGTTAAATTAATTTTGCTCCTGATCAGGATAGGTATTAGATCAGAGTTATATTTTATTCAGTTTCTGCTTTTTGTACTACCCGAAGAACCTTGTTGAGTTAGATCCTTTTCATTAAATACATTCAGTTTATCCTTCTATGCAATTACTGTACATCTGTATATAAATATTACATGACTTTGTAGCATA
>LPNX010141250.1:20521-35702 GCA_001517045.1 Pseudotsuga menziesii
TTGTAACTATTATTCTTCTAGGATCCCAGGCCAATAGAGCCTTTAAACCTGTCGGGAGCGACTATTCCAAACAGCTTGGAGTCTGTTCTAAGGGTCCCGAACTGGGTCGTTTTCCCCCGTTGCGGGCTTAGTCAAATACGCCCGTCAACAATGGCGCTAGAAGGAGGGCCAGCGTAAAATGGCTGATGACAACAACCCTGCTAACAAAACTAATCAGC
Organism: Pseudotsuga menziesii; assembly: GCA_001517045.1. Lineage (NCBI taxonomy): Eukaryota > Viridiplantae > Streptophyta > Pinopsida > Pinales > Pinaceae > Pseudotsuga > Pseudotsuga menziesii. Next base: position 20,740 of record LPNX010141250.1, read on the forward strand.
CAACTACCCCTCAAATACAATCAACTACACAATCACGAACACGCCGGTCATCACGACTAGGCGACGATCCTTTGACCGATTCAGTTTGAAACCTCATCTCCCAATTTGATGCCAGTGGTGCTCGCCGTCCAGAAGAACTAGATCAAATTGAACAAGCCATAAACGAATCTCAAAGAATTTTAACCAGAGCTTACTCAAGTATTACTGGGCTCCAGCCTACTGAGCTACCCCTCCCCATACTCCACCAACATCACCATCACCACCACCGACTCCCAGGAACATGGCAACTGCAAATCCACCTAACCCTATGCCTTGGATGGCCCAGGATGCTGTTGCTGTCCCTGGTGTTCAGCATCCTTTGCCTAAACACCCTGAGAAACTTCTGCCTAAGTTCAACCCTGAGTCGAAGGAGCCAGCTGAAGATCACGTCAAGAAGTTTATGCTGGCAGTCCGGCTTCTAGACGTTGAACACGAAGATGTCGTATGCCAACTGTTCCCTTACACGTTTGAAGGAAAGGATTCAACATGGTATTTTTCCTTGACAGCTGGGTCCATCACCAGCTGGAACGAATTTGATATCGCATTTATAAACAAGTTTGGAGATGACAAGTCTCCGGCAGTCTTAGTGTCAGAACTGTCTAAAATTCGCATAGAACCTAAAGAAAAGGTTAAATACTTTAACCAACGCTTTCTGACCTTAAGGAATAGAATTCACGCTACTTCAAGGCCCACTGAGGATGTAACGATTGAATTTTACACTTCAGCCTTACCTGGAAAAATAGCCATGTTCGTCCGGCAAAAGGCCAAACTTACTTTAGCTGAAAATTTCGAAGAAGCAATTAAGGTTGAAAAGGATGTGTTTGCCACAAAGGCAAATTCCGGAGTAGATACCGAGTCAGCGTCTTCTTCTCGTAAGAAGATTGACAGTCCTGCCAAAACTGCAACTGGTTCTGACAAAAGAATTCAAGATGCTTTAGATTTGGATAGTCTTCAACGAGTTATCAAAAAAATTTCTAATGAGATCATCGACTTAAAAAAAGGCACTTCTGATAATACCCCAAATAAAGAACCACCCAGACAGTTATTTAGAAGACCTTTTCAAAATCCAGCTGTAAAACAAAATTCACCCTCTGAAGCCAATAACATTGAGGAAATTAACATTTTTCTCAAAGCAATAGTTTCAGATCTGGAAACAACTACTGAAACTGAAACTCAGTCTTCAGGACAGAGTTCTCAAGATAAACAAGACACCAATGATAACAATGATAATAAACCACCCAATGTCATCAGTCATTTCTGGGACACCTCAGAATTAACGGATGACAAAGAGGTGGCTGTTGTCAATGTGAATCAGCATCAGCATAACACCAGGAGTAAAAAATATCAGCCTTCGACTGAACCGACCACAACTGTTCCAGACAATAGTTCAGCTGCTAAAGACAAAGATCAGCCTGCGATTAGTAAATCTGCACCTCCCCTTGAGTTAGAATATGATTTGATTGAAGACTTAAAGAAGAGCAGGGCTAATATTTCTCTATATGAACTCATAAAAATACCTATAATTCGTGAGAAAATGGTGCAAGGGGTTTCCCCAGGTAAAACTGGTAAGACTTCTTCCAACCAGAATAGTGCTGTTACCAATAAAGATAATTCGCAAAAGTCTTCAGTCAATGCATCATCAATAGGAAAAAAATCTGATTCTTCCACTCCACCTTTCTTACTTTCGTTTGAAATATTTAACCGCAAGGTACATAACTGTATGATTGACTCAGGGGCATCCAAAAACGTAATGCCTTACTCGGTGTGTAAAAGGCTTAATGCTGTCCCTCAGCCTTGTGATACCAGTATTGTACAGCTGGATCGTTCAAACGTAAAGGTAATAGGCAAACTGAAGGAGGTGCTTATAAGGTTAGCTTCCAATCCCCAAGTACATTTTGTTATCGATATTATTGTTGCTGATATACCAGAAGCGTATGGTTTATTTCTTAGCAGGGATTGGTCACAAAAACTCGATGGATATTTCACAACAGACTGGTCACACTTATGGATACCTCATAAGGGTCATCCGAACAAAATCAGAATCGATAGAGAACGGTATATGAAGCATACCGTCACGGAAATTGATGACTCAAATGAACCAGTCCTGTTTGCTGATACCATATTGGGTAACTATATGGCTGACTCATATTTTGGCAATTTTGAGGCTGAAATTTCAGAAATTCCTGATTTAAATCAGCAGTCTGAAATCTGTCATTTTACACAAGTTCAAGCTGAAATTTCAGTCCCGGATACACCACATTTAGATCTCAATGATGGTTTGTGGTCTCTTTACTTTGACGGCTCCAAGTCAAAAGAAGGAGCTGGTGCAGGATGTTTACTGATTGACCCTTGTGGAAAAAGGTATTTCATTGCTTGCAGATTAGAGTTTGACTGCACAAATAATATCGCTGAGTATGAAGCCCTCATTCAAGGGCTGAAGAAAGCGATTGATTTGGGAGCCAAAGCCTTGATAGTCTTAGGAGATTCTGAAATTATTGTTCGTCAGGTACGTAATACCATACACTGCATAGCTGGACACTTGAGAAACTATCAAACTGAGGTATGGAATTTACTGTTAGCATTTGAAGCATTTAATATAAGTTCCATTCCCCGCTATTTAAATCAAGAAGCTGATCTCTTGGCTAATGTTGCCTCGAGATTGATTCCATCTGAAGAAATTCTTACTGATGCATTCTCGGTTGAATTACTGTTCAGGCCTTCTATTCCTGACAACATTGCAAATTGGAGAGTCTTTAATGAAGACTAGCAATTAATTGACTTTCTGACTCTTAAGGATACCTTCAAGGATGCAGTCTGTGACGAAATGACTCATGATGAGGATCTGCATAATTTTTCGGTAATCCCTAAACCTTGTTCAATTCAAGAATCCCTTGATCAGGTGAGTGCTTTTCCCAGGTCAGTAATCAAACTTGAAAAATTTTATGACTTAAAGGATAAATTCAAAGCTGCAAGAAATTGTAAAACTGGTAGTTCCATCATGCAGTCCGACATTGTCAATCTAGGAACTGAGCAAAACTCTCAATGCGTAAACCTGGGCAGTGCGTGTACTGTTCAGGAGAAAACAGCCTTCATCAAACTCTTTAAATAATTTAAAGACATATTTGCATGGACCTATAATGACTTGAAAACATTCGACCCCAATATCATGCAACATGTCATTCCTATGAAACCGGAGGCGAAGCCTTTTCAACAAAAATTGAGAAAAATGCACCCCAGTTTAGAACCAGCTGTGAAAAAGGAGCTAAATAAACTCCTTGCCGCTAGGATAATTTTCCCTGTTCGGAATGCCCAATGGGTAGCAAATCTTGTACCCGTAAGGAAGAAAAATGGCGACATTAGATTGTGTGTCGATTTCCGAAACTTGAACAAGGTTTCTGATAAGGACAATTATCCTGTTCCTACAATGGAGAAAATCCTGCAACAGGTCTCCGGATCTGAGATGTTTTCGTTATTAGATGGCTTTTCAGGATACAACCAAGTGTTGGTATCCAAAGCTGACCAATTGAAAACAACTTTTAGGACACCTTGGGGAACCTATGCTTATATAAAGATGCCTTTTGGTCTCATAAATGCTGGTGCAACATTCCAGAGAGCGATGGATATCGCTTTCAGAGGTCTGATTGGTAAGTTTGTTGTAATTTATCTTGATGATGTTACTATTTTTTCTAAAAATAGGACTGATCATATAACTCATCTCAGACGAGTGTTCGAGCGTTGCAGGAAGTACGGGATTTCGCTAAACCCTAAGAAATCTATCTTTTCAGTCACTGAAGGTAAGTTGCTGGGTTTTGTTGTGTCTAAACAAGGCATTAACATTGAACCGGAACGTACTTATGCTATATCTTAGATCTCGATGCCTCACTCGAAAAATTCCATGCAGTCCTTTCTTGGAAAAATAAATTTTGTTTCTAGATTCATCCCTGGCTATACGGAAATTGTTAGGCCATTACAGAAGATGATTAGGAAAGATGCTGAGTTTAAATGGAACGCTGATAAAAAGCAATCTTTTCCTGACATTTTAAAAGCTATCGCTGAAGCCCCCACTCTCACTAGCCCAGATTTTTCCAAACCATTTATTTTATATACTTTCGCTTCTGATCTGTCGTATGCTTCTGTTCTGACACAGAAAAACCAGGAAAATAACGAGGCTCCTATCGCTTTTACGAGTTCTGGTCTTAACGGCGCAGAACTAAATTACCCGGAAGTGGACAAGCAAGCTTTTGCGGTTTTCAAATCTGTTAAACATTTCAGGCCTTACTTACTGAAGTCCCACACCAAGGTAGTTGTACCATATTCTGCAGTAAGAAATCTTTTGGTGCAGAAGGATCTTGGTGAAAAACGAGCACATTGGGTCACCGCACTTCAGGAATACGACCTGGAAATAAAACCATTAAAGATTGTCAGGGGACAAGGTCTATGTAAGCTAGCAGCTGGCTCTGCAGATAGTGCTGAATCAGATCTGCATTTCTTCAGCGACCCTTCCTTATTTGAAAGGGAAGTTTTTCTGAACTCTGCTCCTCCTGATTCTTGGTATGAGGATATTAAATTCTTCTTATTACATGGGACAACCCCTGGACATTTAGACCCACGTCATAAGAGGGCTTTAAGATTGAAATCTGCACCTTATCAGCTCATTGACAATATCTTGTTCAGAAATTTTTTTGAAGGAGTATTCCTTCGTTGTCTAGAAAAGGATGAGGCTGATAACGTGTTATATCAATTGCATGCAGGTCCAGCGGGAGGACATTTTAGCGGTGAAACGACGGCCCATAAGATACTTAAAGCTGGGTACTACTGGCCCACACTATTCAAAGATGCATATGCTTTCGCTAGGAAGTGCCAGGACTGTCAAAGGACAGGAGGTAGGCTCAAAAGGGCAGCATTACCCCTCCAGCCAGTTATCATTGAAGTCCCATTTCAGCAATGGGGTCTGGATATTGTCGGCCCAATTACTCCAGCCTCTTCGCAGTAGCATAAATATATTCTTACGGCCACGGATTACTTCACTCGATGGGTTGAAGCCATCCCATTACGAATAGTCAATTCAGATCAGGTGATAGCTTTCCTTGATTCCTTTATCATCACTAGATTCGGTATGCCTGAGTCTTTAATATTTGATAATGCTACTTATTTTTCTTCTGTTAAATTGACTGAGTATGCATTAGAAAAAGGGATAAAATTAAAGTATTCTGCTAACTATTACCCTCAAGGTAATGGGCTGGCAGAATCATCTAATAAAAACCTGATCAAGATTCTCAAACTTACTGTGGCTAACCATCACAGATATTGGCATACTGCTCTGTCAAGCGCTTTGTGGGCTGACAGGGTAACCCCCAAAGCCACTATTGGAAATTCTCCATTTTTCCTAGTATATGGCAAGGAAGCCATTCTACCGCCTCACTTGTTCCTACCTTCGTTACAACTTGCCCAGTCAGTACAAGAAGTACCATTCTCAGCTATGGAGCATCGAATTAACACCTTGCAGAAGTTAGATGAGGATAGGGAAATGGCTAGAAAGAAGTTTGAAAAACATCAGCAGACTGTGAAGCGTTGGTTTGACCTCAGAAAATCAGTCAGTCGAGATCTGGAAGTAGGTGATTTAGTTTTGAGATGGGATAAGGAACACGAAGATAAGGGAAAACATACAAAGTTTCAGCGTTTGTGGCTAGGACCATTCATTATTACAGAAAAGCTTGGTCCCAGCACTTTCAGGCTGCAAACATTGGAAGGTGAAATTGATGACCTTCCAGTAAATGGTCACCTAATCAAAAGATACTTCTGTTGATCCCCCTCAAGGGATCATCCTGTATATATCACTGGTGTGGTGTGCTTGTTTGAATGATTTTATTTTGCTCTTGGTCTGTGTATCCTTTCCTTTTTGTTTGTTGTTTTGTTTTTGTGATCTGAACCTGATACGTTCACCAAACCCCAAAACTGATGACTGAATTCAATTTCTGAAATTTACCTGAAAATCATGCACAAAGGCAATATTTTTCTGAAAATTGTCATTCTGTTTTACTTCCCACACAGAGAAGGGAATTCCACTGTCTTGGATATTACCAGCAATTTTTAACACATGTAATTCCGTATATCAGTTTCTGCAAAATTTTGTCTAAGGAGATTAAAGCAGTGTTTGGTAAAGTCATCTATTAAATCTCTTACGCCATCCCTTCTCGTAAAGAGGAGCAGACTCGCCTCCCTACCTGCTAAGATAATCTCATTTGGGATTAACTTTAATTACGTTCTGGGTAAAGATAGACTTGAATATCCGAAAAGATGTCTGAAGGACAGAAGGTCTCGTGATGAGCCGGTCTGTTCAGGATCATAAGTTTACATCCAGTAGCATTGTCATCTCCGGTTACCAAGCCTGGGCAATGACCCTTAGACATAAAACTCTGAGGGGTGAAAGGTCTCATCACAAGTTGGTTCATTTTACTGTCATGTAGGCTGGTGACTGACATGATTACTATCAGGTTATCAAGCTTGAATCATGGCCTTCATGACTAATGAAACAAATGAAAGAGAAAACAGAAAATAATGGTAACGGTTTATATTGCCCAGAATTGTAAACTTTTCACTAGCAGGTTGGATACTGGCAGTTTATGGGTCTTAAAGTAACCTTGTCGAGGCTATGGACGCCTGCTGGCAGCAGGGCTATGCTTGTGGTATTGTGATTTTATCCTTTAAGACTGAATCATTCACTGTTCTACTCTTCCGGACTGAGTTTTGTTAGAAACCTGATGTTTTTCAAGCAAATAACTGAAACTGTAATCAACTGGTAATGTCTATGACTATGAAATTTTTGAATCTGGTTGAGATGTTAAAGCAGTATTATCTATGCAATGACTTATGTTAAGGATTTAATTTCTTTGTTTGCATGATTTCAGGTAAATAAATAGAGATAACTGTTTCGTCCAGCAAGTCGCCATCTGTTGTGCCCCTGATCAACAGCCTTCTAAAATCATTATTTCATCGAACAAAATCCCATTTTGTTCGATGAAATGTTTAAATTTTAAAAGGGATAAATTCGGCTACTGAAAGGAGGATTTTATCCTTGGCTACTGATTTATTGAAGTTAACATTTTTTGAACAAACTTTGCAATTTACATTGGATCAATGATATCAATATCTCTGAGTTACTGGTTAGGATGAATGGTAACTAGGGATGTTAATACATGAGTGTTCATGGTCTTTATGCTTGATGCTGTATATCCTAGTTGTGCAGGCTCTCTTAAACATTAACACCATTTCTGGTCGATTTCATTGATAAGAAATATTACTAAGGTCGTGTATCATGATCTTTATACAGAATCGGGTAATGGTGATCAAAGGTTTGTCGAACTTTATAGAAGCCTAGATACATGATTCGCATGCCATATCCTAAAGTTTGATAACCATTATTTGCATTGATATTAATTTGCATGTGATAATATGTAAAGGTCTAGTGTCGAGTTATAAGATAGTTCGCCACCTTTGATGAATGAGCCGAACACATTATGGGGAATGATCTATGGCACGAGTAACACTCATCACGAATTCAGAGTGTTATTATGACACTCGTACTTACCCTGCTGTCCACGTCTCAGCTCTCGTACCTATTGCTTGTCGTGGCTGTTTACCAGTGGAGCACTTGTTATTGCATACACCTCAAGCTTTCCTGTCATTTAATTCAGGCTTGATTGAGATAACATTAGTCTTTCAGGGTTTCAACCGTCATTTGCGTTCAGCACTCCGAGTAGTGATGGCTCTGCTCATGCCGAACCCGCAGGGGTTTCGCTTGCAATTACTCATGGCTTATCCTTTGCATTATTTACTACTGCTGAGTCTCGGTTCCAAGCGCTCACGACCTGGCTTTCTGTCTTCGGTCCAGTGGTGGCATGTATTCTGTGCATGGTGTCGCGTTTATAAACAATCAGTAATGGCCCCTGTTGTGAGAGTCGAACCCTATGAGTTAACCCTATTGAATTCGAACCCTGGGCTTTTGCAAAAGGTCAAAGATGTCGGGTGGCTTCCATTTCTTGAGAAGTTCTCTGATTCTAATCCAGAAGTCACCAGAGTATTCGCTTTGTCCCTGGTAAACTATCAAGCCGAAGTTGGAGATTTGTGCTTTCGGGTTGATGAGAGGTCGATTGCAAGTGCAACCGGTCTGTCTCTGGATGGGCAGAAGTGGTTTAAGTATCAAAAAATGGAGATTACAGAATGGAGATCGTTGCTGAAGAACCCGACTCAAGAAATTTCCTTCCGGACAGGAGTTGCACGTAAGTATTTCTTTAAAAACTGGCGCCCCGTGCTTGATTTAATTCACAGGTATTTAACCTGCGAAGGTCGGTTGTCCTCGGCCTATGTATACCACCTTCGTTTGATGGCTGCTTTCATAGGATTTCCCATCAATATCCCTTACTATCTTCTACACAGTTTGTTTAAAATGTCAAACGCCATAAAGAAGGGACCAAAACATGTAAGCCACAGTTTGTTTCACCACGGGCTAGTCCGTATGTTGATTGAGAATGAACTAATGAAGTCTGGTCGCTCATGGGAGCAGTTCATAGAATCAAATGGTTTCTCAGAGTTTTGTCATTGTATGTTTAACAGTCCAGGTGACTGTAGCAAACATAGGGTTTCTAGTTCGGCTCCTTTGAGCGAACCTACATTAAACCCTAGCCTTAAGAGTGCAGGACCCTCTCAAACGCCTATGGGTGATCCAATGAACACTCCTCATACATCTCCAGAGTCTAGGCGTGTAAAGAAGATCTTAGCTCTGTCGCCCGTCACTCCATCAAACAATAGTGATAAATCTGGTAACCGTCCAGGGAAATTATCTAAGTCCAAGTTGACTAGAAGGCTAACCAGGAGTATGGCGAAAGCCAAGATGCCACAAAACCCTGTGAATGTTAAGCTTCCAGTCGAAACGGTTGTAATCGATGATGAGGAAATCGTTGTCCCTTCACCTGTTAATGATGATGTGATTCATCGTGATTTGGTTGCTGATCTAGCTGAGCAAAATCACCCTGTAGCTGCTGAAGGCATCTCTGAAAATCCTTCGCTGTCTGTAGAGGTTCAGCCTGTTCGGCCTGATATTGAGGTCACTCTTAATAGTGATAGTCCTTCAACAGTGGATAAGAAAGTTCAGGAAGTCCTAGTTGATTATACGACTGATTTAGTTGTAAAAGAAAATCCTGTTAAAGCAACTTCAGCTGCTTCTCGTGGAATTGGGGAAACTATTCACCCTATGTTCATTAGCTGTCTGTTAGACAAGGTTCGCCGAATGGAAGATAAGATGAACGAAATAGTAGCGAGTCGAGACTTATTGAGAGCTGATAATGAGGGTTTAAAGGTAAAGGTTGATGAAAGTAATCAACATCTTTCGCGACTGAGGAATCATAAGAACAAACTTATCAGGCGGGTGCTTAAGTTACAGGACGAGAATGAAAAGAGCGAAGAGAAATTGCGTGAGCTCAATGCTCAGATCGCCTTAATGCAATTCAAAGCTCCATCTCTAAGTCAACCTAGTGGAGTTAATATTCAGGTTTTCAACACCCCAGTCAATCTGCAGTGTTTGGTGATATGTTGTTTTGTTGATCAAGATCAGGTATTTGATTATTTCGAGTTTATTTGTTGATGATTTTATTTGCTATTATTTCAATTATGTTTTAATTATAATTCTTGTGTGTTGTATCGCAGATAGTGACATGAATATCTCTTTTCCCGATTTTGAGGATTTTTGGTATATTGGCAATCCCTGTATTTCTGGAGACAAATCGATATTGGACGGATTGTATTACAGGTGCCACTCTTTTGTTTTCGATCTCATGCGATGGATGGAATAAGTTGTGCGTTCGCTGAAAAAACGACATGTTCCACTTGTCGTTTTTTATTCGATGTTAGTTAGAGATCACGATCTGGATTATTGGCTTTGATAATGTTATTTTGGGAAAACTCAAAATGTATTTAAAGGGCTGATAGTGAACATGATAGGGGGTCGATACTCTGGGGAAGCAAGAACAAAACTGCTGGTTCGTTCTATCTGTGCCTCTAGGCAGTTATCTGTCAGTTGTTACAATATTTGAACTGGTGATGTTTTACACACCTTTACAGTTTTAAAACTTTCTATGTGGCTAAAAATATCTTTCAGTTTTGATATTTGCTTTCCTATATTATAATATTTGTTATAATTTCCTTGATGAATTGTGCGAATATAATTTATCAGGTATCGGTTGTTCCTGTTTTTAACTGTGTTGGAATATCATGTTTTTGTATTTAATAATTGATATTATTCTTACATAATGTGTAAATGATGCTTGTATGATTTGCAATATTTGAATTTCTTTAAATATCAGCAAATGTTCATACACAGTGTCTTTATCAACATCAGTTGGTTACAGGTTAAATTAATTTTGCTCCTGATCAGGATAGGTATTAGATCAGAGTTATATTTTATTCAGTTTCTGCTTTTTGTACTACCCGAAGAACCTTGTTGAGTTAGATCCTTTTCATTAAATACATTCAGTTTATCCTTCTATGCAATTACTGTACATCTGTATATAAATATTACATGACTTTGTAGCATACAAATCTTGTACAGATTTATGTTTTATTTATGTATTCAGAGTTAATTGTTTTGAGTGATTTTACCTAACAGTTTCCGTTCCTTGTAATATATAACTTGGGTTAATCTGTGTAAGTATAGGATCGACACTAACTATCAGTAGCATTAATTGTAACCATTAGTCTTCTAGGATCCCAGGCCAACAGAGCCTTTAAACCTGTCGGGAGCGACTATTCCAAACAGCTTGGAGCCTGTTCTAAGGGTCTCGGACTGGGTCGTTTTCCCCCGTTGCGGGCTTAGTCAAATACGCCCGTCAACAGGTAGAGGTAATTGATGTGCCATTGGATTTTAACTTGCTCCTGGGGAGAAGTTGGACTTATGCCATGTCTGCTATTGCAGTGGTCGTTCTTTGGGTAGTAGTGTTTCCGCATGAAGGGAAGTTTGTTACCGTAGACCAACTCAATTTTACTCGAAAGGGCTCATGGAAACTAATGAGTCCACCGTGCCATTGGTTGATCAGGTTAAACCTACTTGAGAGAGTTTAGGGGTTGGAATGTATGCATTATTGATGGGCACATTCGATTTTCCAGCTCTGATTAATTACTTAGGTTCTACTAGTGTAGGGAATTCTATTGCAACTGTTGTCGATAGAATGGACCCTTGGGTTCTTCCTTCCCTTCATGAACCTGAAGTGCCCTTATCAGCAGTGGAATTATCTTATCAAACTATCATTCATACCATTGTTGATCCCGTTTTGGTCCCTCTCACAATATCAGAGGAGCTGGAAGAAGCCTATCTGCCTGCTTGGGCAGAGAACTCTTTGCATACTGAAGATTGCTTAGATATGGTTTTTCCATCTGATGAAGCCATTCTGGAAGCTATGTGCGAATGAGGTAATATCTATGAAGATCTTCACCATCTATCCTATTTTCTTCCAGAGTTAAGGAGGATTGAAAACCAAGAGTTCCATATGAGACAGGAAGGTGATGCTGATACACCCATTAATCCCTTACCTAGGGAGGGAATATTTGCTGAGGGGAATATGGAAAAAATTTCCATTACTATTCCTATCAACATCTTTACAAACCTAAACATTGTGGAAAATGTACATATCGGTGCAAACTTCTCTTTGGAGGAGATTTCTATCTATACAACCTTATTTAAGGAATTCCACAACGTGTTTACCTGGTCATATGAGGAGATGCCAGGCATAGATCCATCGATAGTGAAACATGAAATCTGAACCTATCCTGATGCCAAACCAGTTCAGAAAAAACTTAGACCTGACAATCTGCGTAAGGCGGCAGCTATTAAGGATGAAGTTGAAAAACTGCTGAAAGCTGGTTTCATTTACCTGATAGCTTTGACAGAATGAATATCCAAACCTGTTCCTGTCGACAAAAAGCAAGGGAAGATACGCATTTGTACTGAATTTCATGATTTAAACAAATCCTATCCTAAGGATAACTACCCCACACCATTCATAGATCAAATCATTCATGCTTGTGTGGGGAGTGAAGTCTTTTTGTTTATGGATGGTTTCTCTGGGTATAATTAGATTCAAATTAAACCGAAAGATCAACATAAAATAGCTTTCATCTGTCCTTGGGGTACGTTCGCATACAATAAAATTCCTTTTGGATTGAAAAATGCAAGGGCTACCTTTCAGTGGGCAATGAATTTTTCCTTTCATGACATTAAGTTTATTGTCGAACCCTACCTTGATGATCTACCAAAACATTCTCATAAGAGGATTGATCACCCAGATCACTTGCATTTAATATTCGAACGATGCAAATACTACAAAATTCACTTGAATCCACACAAGTGCGTCTTCTCTGTCGAGTTAGGTAGATTGCTTGTGTTCGTTGTTTCTAACAAAGGTATTTGGGTGAATCCTTTGAAATTTGAGGTCATAGTAAGTATGCCTCCTCCTCATTCCATCAGGCAGCTTCAAAGCCTGCAAGGGAAGTCCAACTTCCTTCAATGTTTTATTGTAAATTATGCCGAGATCGCTAAAGGTTTCATGCGCCTATTGAAGCAGGACACCCCATTTGTATGGGATGAAATCACACAACTTGCATTCAAGGCATTAAATAAAGCTTTGTTGTCGGCACCATTACTGCATCCGCCAGATTACTCTCGTGATTTTATATTGTATCTGGTTGCATCTGAGTCGACAATAGGGGTAGTACTATTCCAGGAGGATGATAAGCTCCAAGAGCATGTCGTCTACTATCTTAGTTGTGCTTTAGTTGGCCCTGAACTTAGGTATTCCCATGTCGAAAAGTTGGCATTAGAAGCTGTGTATGATGTTCATAGGTTGTGTCACTACATCTTACTGAGGACTACGATGGTAGTGGTGGATGTTAATCCTTTCCAATATGTTTTGTCTCGATGGATAGTTGGAGGCAAATTCAACAAATGGATAGTCATTCTCCAGGAGTTTCAGTTAGATTTCCAATCCGCCAAATCCAAAAAATACTTAGTTTTTGTGGAGCTCATTGCAGAATTTTTAGTTGAGGAAGATGTAGCCATTGAAGAAGACTCATTCCCAGATGAGCACATATTTTTCATTTCCACCTTTGACCCTTGGTATGGATATACACTTGTCTATATCCAGACTCTGAAGTTCCCTGCAACCTTTTCACGGGAAGAACGACACAAACTACGCTTACATGCAAAAAACTACCTCATTATTGGAGATACTTTACATCGTAGAGGGGTAGACTCTATTTTGTGTCGATGTATTACCCACGAAGAGGCCGATATTGTCCTAAATGATTCCCATAGAGGAGCTTGTGAGGGTCATTTATCTGGGTTAGCAATGGCCTAGAAGATCTTACGTGCCGGTTATTTCTAGCCCACGATATTCAAAGATTGTTTGGAAGCCATGAAGTGTTGTCATCCTTGTCAGCTTTACACCAGAAAGATGCGGTCGCATCCTACTCCATTATTTCCCATCATCTTAGTGGGCCCCTTCACTAGGTGGGGGATAGATAACATGACGTGCAACCCAGTTTCAGCTAGGGGGCACAAATACATCATTGTCACTGTAGATTACTTCATAAAGTGGGCAGAGGCAATGCCCACCTATAAAGCTAATGGGGAAACTGCAGTTTTTTTATTTTCAACCAAATTATCACACGTTTCGGTATTCCTAAAGAGATTGTCACTGACCATGGCAGTCGCTTCCAAAACAATATGATGACTGAATTGACCACTATGCTAGGTTTTAAACAAGAACATTTTTCTTCTTTCTACCCACAAGAAAATGGTTAAGTCGAGGTAGTAAATAAGACCTTGAAGACTATTCTCAAGCACACTATTAATGCAACCCAGTGAAATTGGCACATCATGTTTTATCCTGCACTTTGGGCTTATCGGACCAATGTGAAAACTGCCACAGGGTTTTCTCCTTTCCAACTCGTTCATGGAGGGGAAGCAGTAACCCCAGTTGAATGCAAAATACCATCTTTAAAATTTCTATTCATGTGCTACCTGATACGACTAAGCTGGAAGAAAGTTTGTTACACTTAGAACATTTATATGAACATCGTAGGGATGCGTTGAAAGCAAATGAGGCTCATAAAAATAGGGTCAAAAATTAGTAGGGGAGCTTGTCTTGCTTTGGGATCAGGACAAAGAACCCCTGGGGGCAGGGAAATTCAGGTCTATGTGGTTAGGACCTTATGTCATGTCAAAATTTTTGAAGAAAGGAGCGTATGAATTAACTGATTTCGAGGGAAATAAGCTGCCTGAGCCTAGAAATGGGCTCTACCTAAAAATGTACTATGCTTAGGCTTAGTACTTTTTTGTATTTTTATTGTATGTAACTTTATGTACAATAGTGCACCAGTTTGTGTTCTTATATCATATTTTGGTTTTTACAGATGTCTTTCAAGTGGTTCGTAGGTTTTTCAGATGGCGCTAGTCACCACACTTGCATCCTGGCTTTAGCCGCATGGGTTATTTATTCACCCTCAGGACAGCTATCTGCCTCTGGAGCCGCTTGTCTAGGTCCTGCTACCAATAATGTGGCCGAGTACAGGGCCGCCATTGAGCTTTTATGGGATGCCTTATCACGAGGCATTACCCAGCTGGAAGTCAGGCTTGACTCTCAACTGGTAGTTTCCCAGCTCAATCGAGCTTATTAGGTGCAAAACCCTATTCTACTACGTCAGTTTATGCAAGTTAGGTTATTGGAAATAAATTTTGATTTTATTACATTTAGTCATATTCCAAGAAATCAAAATTCATTAACTGATGCATATGTGATTTATATCTTAGATTGGCATTTAACACATATTTCATAAAATTTATGACACATTGAAATACACATGTAAATAAACTGACA